>JXCR01096193.1:60002-85919 GCA_002079205.1 Phalaenopsis hybrid cultivar | reverse complement strand
ATATATATATATATATATATATGCATGATAATTTTCTGAGGAAAGATCAGGGATCATCTTGCTTTTACTCCTCTTGAGACCGATTTTCAATGACTTATCAATTTAAGTAAATGTTGTCGGCCGACGGGTGATTGACCGTATCAGCCGGTCATCTGGAACCCGCATATATCGAGAGGGCGTAATCAATTAGTCGTCCTGACAAGAGATCGGTCTGATAGGCTTTGTGAGACCTGTTGCTTTCGCTGATCAATCGATAGTTGGTTGATTTGTTTCGTCGGGTGAGTCGTAGCTCACTTGTTGTTTGGCTCAAGTCTTACAGAATCCATGTCTCTTCTGTCTGGTCAGCTGTCGCCTCGACCGGTTCTCCCCTCTTGCAAGGTCTTGGGCAGATCTTGTCGCTGCCTATATGGGGTATCCGATGAGACTCGTTGCTGGGATGTTTTTGCGCCTCACCCTTGTTGAATATTGTCGCTACAGAGTGGGGAATCATCTTCAGAGCTTTGACCTATCCCGGGTTTAGAGATGCGGTTTCTCATGTTTGACGTTGTGTTGTTGGTCGATTGTTTATCTCGGAGGGAAGCTTATTATTCTAGATCTTCGTTCTCTTTGAGATTTGTGTTGGTAGTTTTGTTGAATACAAATTAGTTTCTTGAGCTTTCCTGCTCATTGGTGGCGAAAGCTGTGATAAGGACACGAAAATTATTGGTTAATCGCGTCACAAAAATCAAAAAAAGAAGAAAATAATAAGTAATTCTCCCTTCATTTTCATGCCTTGCGTGCCTTATATATAAGGCAAGGAATTGGGCTATTTATCTGTTGCTGACGTTTTCTAGACAGTTGAGTAGGCATTATGTAGGCAGTATAAGCAAAAAAGATGATCGTACCTTTAGAAGGAAAAAGGTGGTTAGAAAAGAGAAAAAGTGGGAGATAGCTAGTCCTAAGGCCGTCGATCAGGTTGCTTCTTTTGAGGACCACTTTCAATTGGAGTCAGTTGTTATCGTCCTACTGGAAGGAAAGGTTATGTCGCTCTGAGGTTTTCCTAACAACGTCTGCGGTGAGATGGGATCCATGCGTGACTCGACGATTCTGAGACGATTCCACAATGAGGTTGGTCAGATAGAGTAGATTAGGTTTGGTGGAGAGATGGTCTTCCTGAGGTTGCTTGAGAAAAAAAAGGGTATGCCTCTTCTGAAACCACGAAGGATCCATTCATTAAGCACTTCATTTGAAACTTATAATAATGTTATTTGTAATAAAATGATATTTTGGAGAAATATGAACTTATAATTGGTGTCACATTTATTTTTGTGCAGCCCTTCGATTTGCGTGCCCGCCTTGTAAATAAGGTTAGGGGTCATTCTTTTTAGCTTTTATGCTCCATTTTTTGAGTTTCTAATTTCTCGTCTTCAGTTTCAAAAGAACTTTAAGAGTTTGGTAGATGATTTGAGATAAATTTTTATTTTTTTTTTAACTACTTTTGGTTTTAATCGAGACTTCTTGTTGGTTTGACAATGATTTCTACTTTTAAACTGAAGTATGGTTTCTGAGTAGTTTTTTTTATCTTTCTCCTTAAAATGATAAGTAATTAAAGTGTTTGAAGAAAGTTGTAGAGAATATTAATCTTTAATTTTGGAAGAAGTAATGATTTAATTCCATGCACTTCATTTAGTTCTTGATCTGGTCTATCTAGATTTTAAAATTTGTTGTGAGAACATATAAGAACCGGGTTGACATTGTCTCAGTCAACAATTAGAAAGAATCACATGAGATTGTATGAATGAGAATATAATTCATATGGTTGAATATAAATAAATAGGGAAATAATCTTTGAAGGGTGTAGAATTAGAGGACTTTAGAGTGACAGACTAAAATCCCGAACTTAGTTTATTGTTTTAGGTTTTGATACAAGATGTTAGTCCCCAAGTGGAGGGAACTGACATAACTCTACAGTGAGAGCTATTATTTTCTCTGCCTAACCGGTCTTCAGAACTATTCAAACTTTAAATTAACCAATGTTCTTTATAACATCTTTAGTAAGAGTAAAGAATAATATTGCTCCTATTTGACACAACACAATTTGAATACTTCTACAATATAATTCCTATATTTATTACCGATTCATGATAAGGAGAAAGATACTTCGTATTCAGTGTTTTTCTTTTACATAAACTCAAGTTATCTTTAATAAGTTTTTATTTCATTTTCAAATATTAAAAATACCAAAAAGAGTTTAAATTTCATTACTGTGATAAAAACTACAGTTTAAGTATTTGCCTTTTTAAAATAGAAAGTTTATTACTTAAATTATCGCATACTGTGAACAATCCCTGTGGGTTCCATATTAAGGACTTAATAAAAAAGTTTTATATTTACTTGATAATGATATGTATACTTGCATAGTACCAAATATATATTAAGTTAAAAACTAAATTCTTATTTTCTCAAGGATCAAGTTTTTGGTATTGTATTAAAGTAAGGAAAGATAAGTGAAAAATATAATCAAATACATTGTTAGATTGTTGCATATAAACAGTCGGGATCAGACACCCAGATTACCCTTAATAGGATGTTGGCGCTAGCTCTGATCGGTTTAAGTACGATATCCAACTGCCTTTATGGCCTAAGCTTAGGAGTGTGTTTACCAAGTACAAGGTTAACCCGACCCAAGTTATGTCGAATTTTATTCCGACCATCATGACTTTCATCATATTTTGTCATTGTTTTAGCATCTTGATCGATCAACATTTTCAAAAATTACTTCTCTTTTAAGGTCGACAAAGAGGGGGTTGCACAATGTTGAAAACGATCAAGGATTGATGGAAGAAGTTCTTGATTGACTCTATGTCCGGTGGTTGTAAGATTGCCACCCGTCGCAGGAGGTGGTAGGTGAAAAGCCAAAGGCTTTACTAGCTCACCTGCAGGCCATCTAGGAGGTGTTGGAAGGGAGTACAATGTTGATCCCCCAATATACTGTGGAAAGGATGGTGAACAGGGTGATGGAAGGGAAAATGACCCCAGGTGACTAGAGGGTTTCAGACAAGAATGAGGCCGATAGAGACAAAGCTGGAAAGGAAAAGCATCAGCGGTAGTCTAAGGTTGATCTCCCCCAACAAACCTTCATGACATGTACCACTCTTGATGTTGTGCGCCCTCATATTGGGTGATACATAACCTCTATTTATGAGACCACAATTGTCATTCAAGACGGTGACTGATGAATTAGCCATAATTATGTGATCTCACTAGGCTATTACATAGAAAGTGAGGAGGCAAGAAAGGGCTCCGAGGAAACTTATAAGGAGGCTGCAACCACGGATCCTTCCTCCATCACGCTAGATGAAAAGATCTTCGCTTCTCCGCTGGATGCTCAACCTGATGCCACTCACTTGGCTTTGGTTGAGAGGGCCAGAGCGACTGAGCCTCCTTCTGTCACTCTGAACGGATCCACTTCGAGGGGCATTGCTTCTTCTATTGGTTTTGAATACTCATTGTCTCTGGAGGGTGAATCGGTCCAATTGAGAAGGAAAAGAGCCGGTGGAGGGTGCTGACATTCCGACCCTACCTTCGTTGAAGAGAAAACAAGGGGACCCTGGCTAGCGCTCGCTAGAATGGATTGAAGGGTGGCTATGGATGAGTGTTGATGACCGGTTCAGTCTGTTGGACGTATCGAAGAACTGGCATCCCCTGTCGATCGACACTCAGCGTATGCCGCTTCTTCTGATGAAATGACTTGGACTACGACGCTTTATGCATAGCTCAAGAGGCTCTCTTTTGAGAAGCTTCTCGATCGCACTTGGAAGGGAGCAAGAATTCTCACTCCTTAGTATTTGCATTCATGAAAAAGGTGAACTCAGAGAGCCTGTTACAGTCCCAGGAAGAAGTTATTTGCTTGACCAATGACCTTTAGAGGGCTCACAACGGCCGGGACTTCGCTAGGCTATTGCAGCAACAATCCAAACAAAGGGAGGATCAACTAAAGAATGAAGGTCGTCAAACTCAGGGGGAGCTTGAATGCGCTTGTCCCTTGTGAGGTGTTGGCGGAACAATTTAAACTGGGGATCGAGTACACTATCCAGGAGTTCATTCATCACGGCTTGGTCAACCTGAAGTTTTTCAACCCATCCATGTTTAGTGCCTTGATCTCAGATTGTCCTGCTGATATTTCGGAGAAAGATATTATCTCGGGAAGTGTGAGCGAATCTTCAAGTTTCCAAAGCGAGGTCTGATCGGCTACTCGGTAACATCTCAGTCCCATGAGGGATCTTCCTTTTCCTCTTATTTTCTTTTTTTTTTAGCTTGAAAGCTTGTTAACATTATATAAAAAGACTTGTAATTCTTTCTTTGTATTAATGAAAAGAAGCTTTTCACCTTTGCGTAGTTACCTTTGTCATTTGAGTTGTAAGAAAAAGAAATTGTTTAACTTGGGGCATTGGCTCTCAGAGACACTTTTTCTCGGTTCTATTTTCAACCAAGATATTAGAGCACAATTCAATTCAATAGCTATACACTAAGAAAAAAAATTGAGCCAGCTCAGCAATGTAGTTGAATTTGGCTCCAGTCGCTGTGCAAGCCTCATCCGTCTGATCTCTGATAGGACAGTGCATTCAACGCTGACGAAAGAGCACAGGGATGAAAAAGAACCGAATTAATGGCGCACTGGACCAGGCAGTCCGGCTGGGATGGAGGAAAGCTTCCAGAAAAGCTTTGGGATATGAACCCACACATAAATGTCGCGTAATTTACATACATACCACCCCACTCCCACGTATTTACATATTTAAGCAATACACCTTCCCGGGGTGGTATGAATGTAAAAAAGAAATTTTAAAAGGCAGATTTGTAAATATATAAGAATCCAGTGGTATGTATGTAAATCTTCCTTAAAAAGTTGGTTGGTGGAGAAGCTCTGGGGTCAAGGAAGCATTAAATTAATTGATTTTGGGGAAGGTTTGGTAGTATCTCGTATAAATGTAGCAAAAGTTTCAGCATAGTGGTTGGCATGTTAGCTCTGTTTGTTAAGAAGAAGAGGGATGTTGGCCGCGTAATTAATAGAGCTGCTGGGTTTAAATTATTGTTTTGTTTCGTACACCTTATTTGGATACGACGACGGATTAGGAAAGAACATAACATGCGTACAACACCAAATATGTTCTAATTTAACATACTAAATAAATAGAATTGTTCTTTAAAAACTGGTCCGCCAACAATAACTTTCTATCATGGAGCAACAATAGATATATATACAAATCCCTCCAAAAACTGGCCAGCCAAACTTTATGACAATTCCCTCCTTCAATTTTTCCACAAAAAGATGTGATATTCTTCTTATTATTTCATGTGTTCAATGAATACTTTTTTACTAAGTATGGTTTCATTTCTTTTCCTATCAATGAGATTTAAGTAGCCCATAGCAAAAAGGAAGAAAAGAGATCGAACAGATGTTAGGTAAATTTAATATGAAGATATTACAAGCATTTAAATTCAAATCTCATATTTATTAAATTCATGACTGATACACATCATAGGAAAAGGTGGTTCACTAATGCAACAACCCTTCAAACTCCTAATGGCACACCATCAGCACTGTGCAGCTATTCAAAGTCAAAATTAGATTAGTTGACCAGGCTCTAAATAAAATATTTTGATTTCAAGGTCTCAAATTTGTGTCAAATGAATACTAATTTAAGATTAATTGATCCAAATAGGAACATAAAAGCTCTTAAAAATTACATTTTAGTGATCAAATAAGCACAAACCACAAGAAGAAAAAAAAAAGAACATGCCGCATAATTTAGTTCGTCTCGTTGAGTTCGTTGACAAAGATCACTGAACTAGGTTTATAAGTATAGCTCAAATGAAAGAATCAACTGACTCATGTTCTTAAATTGTTGTTCATGCCATGTGCACACAAAGAGGAAATTGTAGAAATCTACACAGTAATAATTTAATTAAATAAATAGCATCATTCAAAAAAAAAAGAAAAAAGAAAACCGATATTAACATCTATTGTAATGATGATAGTGTCCGTTTTCTTAATAATGATGGCTATTAAGAAAATTTACCCTTCCACCAAAGAGTGATATGTGAGTACCACATAAGAAAGCCATCTAAGCACACTATTGACAATACGTTTTTCATACACAACCAAAGGGACCCAACAGCCATATCTCATGTCCATGTTTGATGGAGCTAAACTCCAATGTTGCCTGATCATGCCGACACACACTTATTACTACAAAAATCGTTCGAAAAGGTTTCGACTTCTCAAAAGATGTGAATGAAAAATTATGTTGAAAGGGAACATATGAATGGAAAAATGAAGATTAACTTAGCCTTCACCTCACAAATAAGAAGAATAAAACAATGTCCAGCTCAACAACCTCAGACCTCCTATACATCCATTAAGGGATGAAAGGGAAAAGATCAGCCTAAACGAAAAAGGTTGAAAGGGAACATTCCTTAAGGCAGGATTATGTTTATTTTTTCCTTGACATGCACCTTCTCCTAATTTTGAATCCTAATAAATTCCAAATATAAATTTAGCCTACCCTTCCCATACACAGACAAAAGAGCAAATATAGCCTTCCCTTCCCATACACAGACAAAAGAGCAAATAAAGAGTATCGCATTTAGTTGAATTGAAGTATCAAGAAAGCAATAAAAATATAATTGAAGTCTACCATATGCAATCACTTGGGGTATAATAGGATAGCTTTCTATGTGCGTTGTGTTTTAGACTGCCACAATAGTTTGGTCTGAGGAATTGTTTTTTTGTTATTTCTAAAATATTTTGTGGTGGAAAACTATTTTTTACAAATAGATATATTAATGTGGTGAAAATTGTTTGATTTTTTTGGAAAAAAATAAATGTTTATAATTCTCATTATAACTTTCTGAGAAATTATTTCCCCATCACAACTTTATAATCCCTTTTATAAAAAATTGAAACCGCTCCAAATGGACTGTTAATACTACAAGAAGAGCTAGAAATTGGAGATTCCACGTGTAATAACAACAATAACAACAATAACAACAACAACAACAACAATAATAACAATAATAATAATATATCAATTAGGCATACAAATCCCTTCATCTTTTTAGTTTAGACATAAGAGTTGTGTATCCATTTCAAACAAATAAATTATAGTTGCGAGAAGAGAAACCACAGTGGTAAAGGAGAAGAAGAAATCAAAGGGGAAAAAGAAGGAAAGTTCTCAGCTTGCCTTGTGAGAGAAGAAGATAAGGAAGAAGCGAAAGGAGCAGAAATGTTCGAGCCTTTACCGCACACGATTGAAGTTGTGCTTCTTACTCGAGCAACTACGATGAGAAAGAGAGAGGATCGATTACGTGCATAGCTATTGTGCTCGTGTGAGGTGTAAGACAAGGTAGACGAAGAGGAAGAAGATGAGGGCGAGCAGCTCTGGATTGAATCGAGGCCGAAGAAAAAAGGAGGAATAAGTTATGTGTGCTCTGAAGAAGAAGAAGAGAAGTGGAGATGCACATTGTTAAAGCTTTCAAGCCACGCGAAGAAGAAGAGAAGTCGAAGAAGAAGCGTTTTACTTGCGTAGCAGAAGAAGGGAAACCTGCTGCTGAGTTTGCGAGCGTTAGGGCAGACCAAAAGTTTATAAGGTATAATTGAGATTTTTAATAAATTTATTTATTTATATTATTATGTATTATATTGTGTGTGTGTGAATTTAATTAATTAATGTGTTAATATAAAGTCACTTAAATCAGACTTGTAAGTGGAAGATTTTGATGCCTAGGAGAAGGGTGTTGATACGTGCGTGAAATTGGGCTCTAGGTACTTGCACTAAGAAGCACATCTTCTGGGTATTTAATGTTTAATGATTTAAATTTGCTTCAATTGAAATTAATGGTTTACTTAGTAAATGCGAATAACATGTTTAATTTAATAAGACATTAAAGGTAGAAGATTAGAGGCTGAATCAATTAAATTTGTAAAAGAAAGAGGGAAATCCTATGCAATGAAGCAAATCAAACTTTTAAGGTAAAAAATTGTATAATTGTTTATGTGTCACTTTAATTGTAGCACAGTAGACATAATAAATATTTATTTTAAGAATAAGATTCTTATCAAATGATTTGCACTTAATATAGATGATTGTCCAAAGAAAGAAATTAATGAAGAAGTATTTCAAAAATCTCTTGTAAACTAAGATGATTGTCCAAAGAAAGAAATTAATGAAGAAGTATTTCAAAAATCTCTTGTAAACTAAGGAGAGCAATTACCTTTTTAAGTATATTAAATTTAAAGTTTATTAAATAAAAATTTCTTTAATGCTCCAGACAATTATTTTATGTATGTTGTAGCATAAAAATTAAAGAAAACGAATGAGAAAAAGGAAAATAAATGTTTAATTTCTTTAAAAGGAGGTAATTTAAAAAAATGAAATAATAAGTAATTGTTTGTCAATACAAAATTACCCCCAGATGGTACTAGCGAGGAATATAATGTAAGGAAATGGTAAAGGTGTACCTTCGTGTACAAT
This sequence comes from Phalaenopsis hybrid cultivar, assembly GCA_002079205.1. Classification (NCBI taxonomy): domain Eukaryota; kingdom Viridiplantae; phylum Streptophyta; class Magnoliopsida; order Asparagales; family Orchidaceae; genus Phalaenopsis; species Phalaenopsis hybrid cultivar. Next base: position 77,403 of record JXCR01096193.1, on the reverse strand, counting down.
TTTGAGAGCGTCTTCAGACATTTTTGAGGGTGAATTCAGACACATTTTTTAGGAAAGCTTCAAGTATGACAACAATTCCTATGATGATTGTTAAAGATGTGAAATTGATAAATACTTAAAATGAAATGAGAATGAATAAATTTAAAGTTTTAATGAAATAAATTGCATTTTCTTTTGGTTATTCATGCATAACATAATAAAAGAATTTAATGCATATTAGATTATACTTACTCGCTAAGTTAAGTTATAGTCGAAGTTAATATTTTCTTTCCGGAGAATGAAAGATTTATGATGATATGTTTGATAGGAGAGACTTTGTTTATCAGAAGAAGACCACTACTGCTAGGTATATTTGTTGTGATTATAATTTTTTTTACTGTTTTTTTTAGATCTTAATTTATTATTTACTACTGGATTGAAATGTTAGCTATGGTGGTTTTTATTACTGGATGATTTAAATTCTATTGCACTTTGTGGATTAGTGACTCTTTCATATGTAGTGGAAGTTTTCAAAATGTGGATAGCTAGATGTTAATGCTGTCCGAATGCAATTCCTACCTTTATTAATTCTAAGCACCAGACCAGGTCGTGACAAAGGTGGCATCAGAGCAAGTAGATTTGAAGATGACAAAAAAAAGCCATTAAGATGATTACTTTAAGGAATATTGTAAGAGAATTAAATTATATCTAATTATAATTTTTCTTAGGTTATTTAAGAAATATGGGAAATCAGAGAGACAAAGCTAGAGATGATATTGTAGAAGTTGATGCACCATCATAGATTTCAATGAATATTAATGCATTCACTGAGATGATGACAACAATAATGTAGTTGATTAAGAACTCTTATAATCAACCCAGTTCCAGTGGAGGAGGTTAGATGAATAAGTACCTGAAATTATTTCAAGATATGAGACCACCTCTCTTTTTGGAGGAAGAGATCTGGTAGATACTGAAAAATGACTGCTGAAAGTGAACTAGATCCTAGATGGATTGTCTTGTCCTCTAGAGATGATGATTACACTAGCTACTTTTGTATTAGAGGGAGAAACAAAAAAGATGGTGGTGTTGACTATTGCAGGAGAAATTTGGTGGTTAAGTCAGTCACATGATTAAGTGGGGCAAGTTCGTGAGCACCATTAGAGGGTGATTTGTACCACTGTCCGTCTGGAGAAATAAATGACAAGTTTATCAGGTTGGCATAGGGAGATTGCTCAATTATGCAGTATGAAGCTGAACTCATGATGTTCTCAAGGTGCACACCTCAGTTGATCCTTAATGCAGAGAGGTGCCAACGATTTTTTTCTGGGTTGAGGGATGTGATTAGAAAACCATTGATTTCTCTTAGAATTGATGATTACTCTATTATGGTGGAGAGAGCCAGGAGGATTAAGCTGGATCTCGAGGCTACTCAGAGGAGGATGGACATTTAGAAGAGAAGAAATTCAGATGGATCCAGGTTTCCTCAGAGCTCTCGGAAGCATTCTTTTTAGTCAGGCAGTACAAGTGCTAAGAAGGCTAGATCCAGCAGCGTTGACACTCAATTTGAAGTGAGGAAGTGTGATAAATATAGAAGGTCTCATAAGGGTGAGTGTTTTTGTAGATCAAATACTTGCTTTAGGTGCCACCAATCAGAACGTATGACAAAAAATTGCCCAAAATTGGGTAGGAGCGCTCCAACAGATTCGAGAGGCAGTGCTGCACCACCTCAGAGGAGTTATGATAGATCGCGAGCAACTGAATCTTTAGGATCAGTGCCAAATACATGTCAAACTCAACAAAATGTTCAACCCATAGTATATGCATTATCGTAGCAGGAAGCTAAGGAATCTCCTAACATCATCACATATATGTCATACTCTTAATAATTTTAAACCAGTGCACTTTAAGCAGCATAGGATTCATGTCATGTCATACATAAAATAAGATTTATATATATTAATAAGCTAACTCCAAATTTTAATGCAATGATTTTAATGATATATATCATATATCTTCAGACTAGACCGATAAGAGTATTATTTGCTTCGAGAGCATCACACTCATTTATAGCTCATGAACTGGCTAAATTGATGCAATTAAATATACTTTTGATGCTTGTGAAACTATTAGTTAGAATGTCAAATGGTGCTTTTCTAAAAGTTAATAAATAATGTGAGGTGAAGCTTATGATTGGTGGAAAGAGTTTTCATGCCCTGGTAGAATTCAATGTGATTTTAGTTAAGAAATGATTGTTTGAAAATTTTGTCACTATTGATTGTAATAAAATGATCGTCAAAATAAATGTATCTGAGGAGGCAAAAGTTAATTGTTTTGGTGACAGAGGAATGACATCTATGATAATTACCTGTATGAAAGTTGCAATTTGTTGAATTATGAAAGTCGAGGTTTTTTTTGCTCAGGTAGCAGATACTTCTAAAGAAGTGAAATCATTGGGTGATATTTTGGTGGTAAGAGAATATCAAGAGGCGTTCCTTGATGATTTATCAGTCTACTACCAGCATGAGATTGATTTAAGTATTGAACTTTTGTCAGGTTCTGAGACTATATGTAAGGCACCATACATAATGATAGTTAAAGAGTTGTAGGAGTTGAAAAACCAACTGCAATAGTTACTTGATAAAGGGTTTATCAGACCGAGCACCTCACCTTAGGGAGCTCTAGCATTATTTGTGAAGGATGGGAGCTTCAGGATGTGTATTGGTTACAAGGAGTTGAACACAGTTAAAAATAAATATCCACTACCGAGGATTGATGACTTGTTTAATCAATTGAAAGGGATTTCTGAATATTCGAAAGAGTGATTTGAAATCAGGCTATCACCAGTTGATAATCAAAGAAGAAAACATAGTGAAGACAACTTTCAAGGCCAGATACGGGCACTATGAATTTGTTTGGACTGACAAATGCTTCAACAGTTTTCATGGATATCATGAACAAAGTCTTCATATAATTTTTGTTACTTTTTTTATCATCTTTATATATAATATTCTAGTATAATTGAGAGATGAAGTCAGTTATGTAGATCATTTACTTGATGTGCTACTAGTCTTGAAGGAGAATACACTTTATGCCAAATTTTCTAAATGCAAATTTTGACTTAAAATGAGGCATTTTCTTAGGTATATTATTAGTAGAGATGACATATCTGAGAATCAGAACAAGGTGAAGGCGATTGCATATTGGCCAAGACCTACTACTATTATTGAGGACAAAAATTTTCTAGGTATGACTGATTATTACAGAAGTTTTGTTGAGGGATTTTCACAAATTGCTATGCTACTATCAAGGTTGACACAAAAGGAGATAAAGTTTGACTGTTCATATCGTTGTAAGGAGGCTATTCAGAAGTTGAAATCTTGTTTAATGTTCGCTTTAGTTTTGGCCATTCATTCAGGTTCAGATGAGTTTCAAATTTTCAGTTATGCATCTTTGAGAGGCTCGGGATGTGTGCTTATGCAGCATGGTAGGGTCATTATAAATCATGTCAATTAAATAATCAAGAAAAAAACTATCCTATGTGTGAGTTTTGAATAACTTTCTTCTCTGTGAATACATAGATAATTCACCTATAAATAGGCGTTTACAAGAGATAAAACAAGGAAAGAAATCTTCATACAATTAAGTAATTCCTATAATTATAGAATAAACATAAATACCTATAATTAAGAATTACTATTTTTATATGATGACTAAATATAGCAAGTACTAAATAACATTAAAGTAAATAATAATGAGCGTAATTCCACACTCCCCCTCAAGATGGGTTGTACAGATTGTACATGCCCAACTTGTTGGTTAGCTCATCAAAACTGGACTTAGGGAGAGCCTTGGTGAGAATGTCTGCGGTTTGGTCTCTAGAAGGAGTATAGACCAATTCAATGATTCCATTGTCCACCTTCTCTGAAATGAAGTTCCGATCAATCTCAATGTGTTTCGTTCGGTCATGATGAACAGGATTCTTTGCGATACTTATTGCAGCTTGATTGTCACAGAACATCTTGATAGAATTTTCTCCCATAATTCCAAGCTCTTTGAGAAATCTTTTGATCCACATTCCTTCACAGATTCCAAGTGCCAGTGCTCTGTATTCTGCTTCTGCGCTACTCCGAGATACCACCGATTGCTTCTTACTTCTCCATGTCACTAGATTGCCGCATACATACGAGCAATACCCAGAGGTTGATCGTCGGGTGGATATATCTCCTGCCCAGTCTGCATCAGTAAAAACTTCTACCTTTTGACTATCATTCCTTTTGAATAATAATCCTTTCCCAGGTGTCATCTTTAAGTATCTTAAGATACGGTTGACAGCTCCCATATGTTCCTCAGTAGGACAGTTCATGAATTGACTTACTATACTTACTGAAAAACTTATGTCTGGTCTGGTGTGAGATAAGTAAATAAGTCTTCCAACAAGCCTCTGATATCGGCNTCGTCCATCCGATCGAGTCGCCGACGGTGTAGATCTTCGCGGCCGACGAATTCAGCCCGGCGAAGACGAAGAGGGCGGCCAACATCAACCCTACTTTCACAAAAGAAGCCATTATTGCTGCTTCTCTGCACAGGGAAAGTTTTTTTTCTGAAGGAGAATCCTATTCTTTGGAGTCCGCCTTTGTGAGGTTTAAGTAGACCAATGCGGCCATCGTAATTACAATAATAGCCCTCCCCTCCCGCTGAAGTTAGAGATCTGGTGGTACAGGGTGTAAGTAAATTGAATTGAGCTAAAATCACCCGACTTTTAAATTTAAATTTTTTGTTCAGTTTTAAAAAACTAAAGGGATAATTTTTTTTATTTGACATGAAAGATTTGTGTGCTATAAATATAAAATGAAAAATTTAGTTGTTAAATATGTAAATNCTCCCCGTTTCAGCATTTGACAAAATGCGGCCCCCATCCGCGAAACACACGAGAATAAACTGCGACTTTTCCAGTTTCAAAATGCATAAGCAGCAAAACGACCTCCCAAATGGGGCCTAAAAGTTTTAACAAATCAACCATTTAAACTTCAATTTCTACCTACAAAATCATAGTAACTAATCTTAATAGTTAATTTCTCAATACTAAATTATACGTTCATCAAAATTATAAAACTAACCTTAATTTCAATCTGTTTTTGAATATTTCTGCAGGCAATTCCTTCTCACTCTGTTGATCATTTTCATATAAAGCTTGGCTATCATTCTTTGTAGACAAAACACAAGCAGTGGACTTTAATTTGTAAATTCATCGACATCTCTTTTGGATTTATATTTCTAGCACTTTAAATATGCATAATTTTTTTTTTATACTTTAAAACTAGTAAAGGTGATATTTTTATGTGATATGAAAGATTTGAGTGCTATAAAAATAAAAATTAAAGCCGAGTCGAAAACATAAATATATAGGAACTATGTGATATGCATGCAAATGATCTTTCTATTTTGATTCAGTTTTCTAGCTATTTTGTTTATCTAGTATTATTGATTATATGTCAAAATATGTCAATCAATCAAAAATCTATTTCAAAAAGAAATAAAAAAAGCATGAATGTCTATTTGAAAATAAATCTAAAATGCAGAAATAATAGAATTTCAAGTAACATTTCTCCAAGTGAAAAATTATTGCATACAGACACCGTGCGGTGTCCGATCTACACCGTAGATCATGGTGATCTACGGTGAGGATGCAATCAATTTTTTTTTAAAAAATAAAAAAAAATTAAAGTGGGGCCCACCGAAATACACCATCACCATAGATCCGTGATCTAAGGTGTAGATCGAACACCGCATGCAATTATTTCTCTCTCCAAGTTTGATAAATTCCTCAACATAATAAGTTGTCTTTCCCTAACCATATATTAAGAAAAACACTAGTNCTCTCCAAGTTTGATAAATTCCTCAACATAATAAGTTGTCTTTCCCTAACCATATATTAAGAAAAACACTAGGTTTCTCAAGTCAATAACAAACAACTTCCCACAACCTACTGATAATTAAAACTCAATTTAAAATGGTTCTCACATTATCAAACATACACGCACAAAAACTCCAAAACCCTAATTTCTAAAACCCTATCAATACAGTAGCACTTGCCATCACCATAACCCCGATGATCATCGCCAATGTCGTTGAAAGGCGAGCACCGGTGCTTGGTGCGAGTGCCGAGTTGCTCGACGAAGGTCCCGTGCTTGGAGCGAAAGCCGGCGAAGCAGAGGGAGAAGGGGCAGCAGAGGAGGAAGGAGCGGAAGCTTTGCCGCCTCCAACAAAGATGTCAACTTTCTGGCCTAGCTGACAATGGCCGGGAACGCCGCAGATGTAATAGTGGTGCCCGGCAGTTTTAATGGTGATGGAGTCTTTGCCGGAGAAATATGCTGCTAAAGTAGATTGATTGGTGCATGCATTGTAGTCTGCTTTGCTGACCTCCATCACATTGTGGAATTGTTTGTTGTAGTTGAAAGCTGCAGAGTTAAAACATGGGTTTGTATGTTGCAAGAAAGTTAAAACTAAGACATTTCATTTGATTGTTAAGGGGTATGAAAATGGACTGCATAGGAGGTTTTAAAAACCTAAGAAATTAAATTGTATTTGTTTTTCTTCAAATNAGCCCAAGCTGTGTAGTTGGGGCTGTTCAATATCGTCCATCCGATCGAGTCGCCGACGGTGTAGATCTTCGCCGCCGACGAATTCAGCCCGGCGAAGACGAAGAAGGCGGCCAACATCAACGCTACTTTCACAAAAGAAGCCATTATTGCTGCTTCTCTGCACAGGGAAAGTTTTTTCTGAAGGAGAATCCTATTCTTTGGAGTCCGCCTTTCTGTGGTTTAAGTAGACCAATGCGGCCGTCGTAATTACAATAATAGCCCCCTTCGTCCTTCCGCTGAAGTTAGAGATCTGGTGGTACGGGGTGTAAATAAAGTGAATTGACCTAAAATCACCCGACTTTTAAATTTAAATTTTTTGTCTTTGTTATGAAAAAAATGAAGATTTACATAGATACCACTCCATTTTTATATATCTACACACATAAACTTGCAATTTTTACTTACCAACTTGAAAAGTTTCATTTCAGTTTTAAAAAACTAAAGGAATAATTTTTTTTTTTATTTGATATGAAAGATTTGTGTNGGCCGGCGGGTGATCGACCGTATCAACCGGTCGTCTGGAACCCGCCTATACCGAGATGGCGTAATCAGTTGGCCTGAATTCGGTTGGTCGTCCTGACAAGAGATCGGTCTGGTAGGCTTTGTGAGACCTGTTGCTTTCCGCTGATCAATCGACAGTGAGTTGATTTGTTTCGTCGGGTGAGTCGTAGCTCACTTGTTGTTTGGCTGAAGTCTTACAGGATCTGTCTCTTATGTCTGGTCAGTTATCGCCTTGATCGGTTCTCCCTTATTGCAAGGACTTTGGCAGATCTTGTCGCTGCCTATACGANGTTGTTTGGCTGAAGTCTTACAGGATCTGTCTCTTATGTCTGGTCAGTTATCGCCTTGATCGGTTCTCCCTTCTTGCAAGGACTTTGGCAGATCTTATCGCTGCCTATACGGGGTATCCGATGAGACTCGTTGCTGGGATGTTTTTACGCCTCACCCTTGTTGAATGTCGCTACAGAGTGGGGAATTATCTCCAGAGCTTTGACCTATCCCGGGTTTAGAGGTGCAGTTTCTCATGTTTGACATTGTGTTGTTGGTCGATTGCTTACCTCGNGGATGTTTTTACGCCTCACCCTTGTTGAATGTCGCTACAGAGTGGGGAATTATCTCCAGAGCTTTGACCTATTCCAGGTTTAGAGGCGCGGTTTCTCATGTTTGACATTGTGTTGTTGGTCGATTGCTTACCTCAGAGGGAAGCTTATTATTCTAAGTCTTCGTTCTCTTTGAGATTCGTGTTAGTAGTTTTGTTGTATACATATTAGTTTCTTGAGCTTTCCTGCTCATTGGTGGCGAAGGCTGCGATAAGGACATGAAAATTATTGGTTAATCGCGTCACGAAAATAAAAGAAGAAAATAATAAGTAATTCTCCCTTCATTTTCATGCCTTGTGTGCCTTATATATAAGGCAAGGACTTGGGCTATTTATCTGTTGCTGATGTTTTCTAGACAGCTGAGTAGACATTATGTCAGGCGGTATAAGCAAAAAAGATGAACGTACTTTAGAAGGAAAAAGGTGGTTAGAAAAGAGAAAAAGTGGGAGATAGCCAGTCTTAAGGTTGTCGATCAGGTTGCTTCTTTTGAGGACCATTTTCAATAGAAGTCAGCTGTTATCGTCCTACTGGAAGGAAAGGTTATGTCGCTCTAAGGTTCTCCTAACAACGTCTGTGGTGAGATGGGATCCATGCGTGACTTGACGGTTCTGAGTCGATTCCACAACGAGGTCGGTCAGATATAGTAGATTAGGTTTGGTGGAGAGATGGTCTTCCTGAGGTTGCTTGAGAAAGGGTATGCCTCGTCCGAAACCACAAAGGATCCATTCATTAAGCACTTCGTTCGAAACCTATAATAATGNGTATGCCTCGTCCGAAACCACAAAGGATCCATTCATTAAGCACTTCGTTCGAAACCTATAATAATGTTTTTTTGTAATAAAATGATATTTTGGAGGAATGTGAAATGATAATTGGTGTCACATTTATTTTTGTGCAGCCTTTCGATTTGCGTGCCCGCCTTGCAAATAAGGTTATGGGTCATTCTTTTAGCTTTTGTGCTCCATTTTTTTAGTTTTCTAATTTATCGTCTTCAGTATCTTCTCCTTCTCTGTCTCTCGCTCTTTTCGTTTGACTGCAATGACTCTAAAGTATTCTTTGATTCTATTTGGTACCGTGCCAACAACCAACTGTCATTTCTGACGGACTTAGAGGTGAAGAGCCTTCAAGAGTGGTATGTGTCAGACACTGATAAACCTAAAATATATAGTGCTTTTAGACACATTTTTTATACCTATTTTTGAGATATTGCGCTTTAATAGAAGNCTCTCGCTCTTTTCGTTTGACTGCAATGACTCTAAAGTATTCTTTGATTCTATTTGGTACCGTGCCAACAACTAACTGTCATTTCTGACGGACTTAGAGGTGAAGAGCCTTCAAGAGTTGTATGTGTCAGACACTGATAAACCTAAAATATATAGTGCTTTTAGACACATTTTTTATATCTATTTTTGAGATATTGCGCTTTAATATAAAATCTTTGTGTGTTTTTCTTTTAGATACAAGTAAAAATGTGAAAAATACTAAAATGAGCGAAAAAAGATAATATTTGGAGCAAAAATGGTGCAAAAGTATTTTGGCGCCTAATCGCCAAAACCGGCGCTTAAGCGCGGGAGAAACAAAGAAGGCCGCGCTTAAGTACCATTGACAGTTACTTAACGGGTTAATTCATTTTGATAAATTTTGAAGGGACATTTAAAACACATATTGGCTGAAATGGGTGGTTATAACCACCAAGGACGAAAATATAATTAAAGGACTTGTGAAAGGAGACATCCCTTGGTAAATACATCAAATCAGGACACATTTTGAAGAGATACCAATGCACCTCTTGGAAAATTATAAAAGAAGGAAGTTGAGACTTTTAGAAGGGGTCCTAAAAAGTCTTGAAAAATTCTTGAAGAAGTTCGTGGAGAAACTTTTGGAGAAAATTTCAAGCACCACAAAATTATTTACTTTTGTTTTTAGTTTTATTTTAAGAGTTAAGAGTGTTGTAAAAGAGAAGNAAGAAGGAAGTTGAGACTTTTAGAAGGGGTCCTAAAAAGTCTTGAAAAATTCTTGAAGAAGTTCGTGGAGAAGCTTTTGGAGAAAATTTCAAGCACCACAAAATAATTTACTTTTGTTTTTAGTTTTATTTTAAGAGTTAAGAGTGTTGTAAAAGAGAAAAGATCCAAAGGAACTTCAAGAGTTTGGTGGAGGATTTGAGATAAGTTTTTATATTTATTTGAAAGTGTTGTAAAAGAGAAGAGATTCAAAGAAACTTCAAGAGTTTGGTGGAGGGTTTGAGATAAGTTTTTATATTTGTTCTTAAACAGATTCAAAGGAAATTCAAGATTGGTGGAGGACTTGAGATAAGTTTTTATCTTTTGTTTTAGACTACTTTTGGTTTTAATTGAAATGGGAGAGGACTTGAGATAAGTTTTTATCTTTTTGTTTTAGACTACTTTTGGTTTTAATTGAGACTTAGGACTTGAGATAAGTTTTTATCTTTTGTTTTAGACTACTTTTGATTTTAATTGAGACTTGTTATTGTTGAGATAAGTTTTTATCTTTTATTTTAGACTACTTTTGGTTTTAATTGAGACTTATTGTTGAAGACTACTTTTAGTTTTAATTGAGACTTGTTGTTGGTTTGACAATGATTTCTACTTTTAAACTAAAATTACTTTTGGTTTTAATTAAGACTTATTGTTGGTTTGACAATGATTTCTTCTTTTAAACTAAAGATTAAAGGAACTTTAAGAGTTTGGTGGAGAACTTGAGATAAGTTTTTATCTTTTTGTTTTGAGACTTTTTTGGTTTTGAGACTTCTTGTTGGTTTGACAATGATTTCTACTTTTAAACTAAAGTGTGGTTTTGTTTTTACTTCTTGTTGGTTTGACAATGATTTCTACTTTTAAACTAAAGTGTGGTTTTGTTTTCTCCAAGTGTTGGTTTGACAATGATTTCTACTTTTAAACTAAAGTGTGGTTTTGTTTTCTCCATGAATTATGAGTAGTTTTCCTTATCTTTTTCCTTAAAATGATAAGTAATTAAAGTGTTGGATAGAAGTTGTAGAAAGTATTAATATTTAATTTTGGAATAAGTTGCAATGATTTAATTCTATGAACTTCATTTACTTCTTGATCTGATCTATCTAGATGTTAAAATTTGTTGCGAGAACAAAAGAATCGGACTGGTATTGTCTCAGTCAACAATTGGAAAGAATCATATGAGATTGTATGAATGAAAATATAGTTCATACGATTGAATACAAATAAATAGAAAAATAATCTTTGAAGGGTATAAAGTTAGAGGATTTTAGAGTGACAGGCTAAAGCTACGAACTTAGTTTATTGTTTTAGGTTTTGATACGAGATGTCAGTCCCCAGGTCGAGGGAACTGACAGAACTCTACAGTGAGAGCTAGTATCTTCTCTGCCTAACCGGTCTTCAGAACTATTCAAACTTTAAATTAACCAATGTTTTTTATAGCATCTCTAGTAAGGGTAGAGAATAATATTGCTCCTATTTGACACAACACAATTTGAATACTTCCACAACAGAATTCCTATACTTATTACCGATTCATGATAAGGAGAAAAATACTTTGTATTCAATGTTTTTCTTTTACATAAACTCAAGTTATCTTTAATAAAATTTTATTTCATTTTCAAATATTAAAAATACCTAAAAGAGTTTAAATTTCATTCATGTGATAAAAACTATAGTTTAAGTATTTGTCTTTTTAAAATAGAAAGTTTATAACTTAAATTATTGCATACTGCGAACAATCCCTGTGGGTTCGATATTTGGGACTTAATCAAAAAGTTCTATATTACTTGATAATGATATGTATACTTGCATAGTACCCCAATATATATTAAGTTAAAAAGCTAAATTCTTATTTTCTCCATGATCAAGTTTTTTGTACTGTTGCAAAATAAGGAAAGACAAGTGAAAAATATAATCAAATACATTGTTAGACTGTTGCATATAAACAATCGGGATAAAACACCCATATTACCCTTAATAGGATGTTGACACTAGCCTAGATCAGTTGAAGTATGGTTTTCAGCTGCCCTTATGGCCTAAGCTTAGAAGTGTGTCTACCAAGTACAGGGTTAACCCGACCCAAGTTTTGTCGAATTCTATTCCGACCTTCATGACTTTCATCATATTCTGTCATTGTTTTAGCATCCCTTGATCGATCAACATTTTCAACAATTACTTCTCTTTTAAGGTAGACAAAGATGGGGTTGCACAACGTTGAAAACGATCAAGGACTGGCGGAAGAAGTTCTTGATTGACTCTGTGTCCGGTGACTGTAAGATTGCCACCCGTCCGCAGGAGGTGGTAGGTGAAAAGCCAAAGGCTTTACTAGCTCACCTGCAGGCCATCTAGGAGGTGTTGGAAGGGAGTACAATGTCGATCCCCCAATATACCATGGAAAGGATGGTGAACAGAGTGATGGAAGGGAAAACGACCCCGGGTGACTAGAGGGTTTCAGACAAAGGAAAAGCATCGGTNTGGAAGGGAGTACAATGTCGATCCCCCAATATACCATGGAAAGGATGGTGAACAGAGTGATGGAAGGGAAAATGACCCCGGGTGACTAGAGGGTTTCAGACAAGAATGAGGCCGATAGAGACAAAGCTGGAAAGGAAAAGCATCGGCGGTAGTCTAAGGTTGATCTCCCCCAACAAACCTTCATGACAGGTACCACTCTTGATGTTGTGCGCCCTCATATTGGGTGATACATAGCCTCTATTTCTGAGACCACGGTTGTCATTCAAGACACGGTGACCGATGAGTTAGCCATAATTTTGTGATCTCACTAGGCTATTACATAGAAAGTGAGGAGGCAAGAAAGGGCTCAGAGGAAACTTAGAAGGAGGCTGCAACCACAAATCCTTCCTCCATCACACCAGATGAAAAGACCTTCGCTTCTCTGCTGGATGTTAGTCTCCAGGTGGAGAGAACCGACAAAACTCTAAAGTGAGAGCTAGTATCTTCTCTGCCTAATCGGTCTTCATAACTACTCAAACATTAAATTAGCTAATGTTCTTTATAGCATCTCTAGTAAGGGTAAATAATAATATTGCTCATATTTGGCACAACACAATTTGAATATTTCCACAACAGAATTCCTATACTTATTACTGATTCATGATAAGGAGAAAGATACTTCGTATTCAGTGTTTTTCTTTTACATAAACTCAAGTTATCTTTAATAAGTTTTTATTTCATTTTCAAATATTAAAAATACCAAAAAGAGTTTAAATTCCATTCCCGTGATAAAAAATTATAGTTTAAGTATTTGTCTTTTTAAAATAGAAAGTTTGTTACTTAAATTATCGCATATTGTGAAAAATCCCTATGGGTTCGATATTCGGGGCTTAATCAAAAAGTTATTACTTGATAACGATATGTATACTTGCATAGTATCCCAATATATATTAAGTTAAAAGCTAAAATTTAATTTTCTTCAGGATCAAGTTTTTGGTATTGTTGCAAAGTAAAGAAAGATAAGTGAAAAATATAATCAAATACATTGTTATACTGTTGCATATAAACAGTCGGGATCAGACACCCATATTACCCTTCATAAGATGTCTGCGTTAGCCCTGATCAGTTTAAATATGGTATCCAGCTGCCCTTATGGCCTAAGCTCAAGAGTGTGTTTACCAAGTACAGGGTCAACCCGACCCAAGTTCTGTCGAATTCTATTCCGACCATCATGACTTTCATCATATTCTGTCGTTGTTTTAGCATCCCTTGATCGATCAACATTTTCAACAATTACGTCTCTTTTAAGGTCAACAAAGAGGGGGTTGCATGACATTGAAAACAATCAAGGACTGGAGGAAGAAGTTCTTGATTGACTTTGTGTCCGATGACTGTAAGATCGCCACCCGTCCGCAGGAGGTGGTAGGTGAAAAGCCAAAGGCTTTACTAGCTCACCTGCAGGCCATCTACGAGGTGTTGGAAGGGAGTACAATGTCAATCCCCCAATATACCGTGGAAAGGATGGTGAGTAGGGTGATGGAAGGGAAAATGACCGCAGGTGACTAGAGGTTTTCAGACAAGAACGAGGCCGATAGAGACAAAGCTGGAAAGGAAAAGCATCGACGGTAGTCTAAGGTTGATCTCCCCCAACAGACCTTCATGACAGGTACCACTCTTGATGTTGTGCACCCTCATATTGGGTGATACATAGCCTCTATTTCTGAGACCACGGTTGTCATTCAAGACACGGTGACCGATGAGTTAGCCATAATTTTGTGATCTCACTAGGCTATTACATAGAAAGTGAGGAGGCAAGAAAGGGCTCAGAGGAAACTTAGGAGGAGGCTGCAACCACAAATCCTTCCTCCATCACACCAGATGAAAAGACCTTCGCTTCTCTGTTGGATGTTAGTCTCCAGGTGGAGAGAACCGACAAAACTCTAGAGTGAGAGCTAGTATCTTCTCTGCCTAATCGGTCTTCAAAACTACTCAAACATTAAATTAGCTAATGTTCTTTATAGCATCTCTAGTAATGGGTAAATAATAATATTGCTCCTATTTGACACAAAACAATTTGAATATTTCCACAACAGAATTCCTATACTTATTACTGATTCATGATAAGGAGAAAGATACTTCGTATTCAGTGTTTTTCTTTTACATAAACTCAAGTTATCTTTAATAAGTTTTTATTTCATTTTCAAATATTAAAAATACCAAAAAGAGTTTAAATTCCATTCCCGTGATAAAAAAATTATAGTTTAAGTATTTGTCTTTTTAAAATAGAAAGTTTGTTACTTAAATTATCGCATATTGTGAAAAATCCCTATGGGTTCGATATTCAGGGCTTAATCAAAAAGTTATTACTTGATAACGATATGTATATTTGCATAGTATCCTAATATATATTAAGTTAAAAAGCTAAAATTTAATTTTCTCCAGGATCAAGTTTTTGGTATTGTTGCAAAGTAAAGAAAGATAAGTGAAAAATATAATCAAATACATTGTTATACTGTTGCATATAAACAGTCGGGTCAGACACCCATATTACCCTTCATAAGATGTCTGCGTTAGCCTTGATCAGTTTAAATATGGTATCCAACTGCCCTTATGGCCTAAGCTCAGGAGTGTGTTTACCAAGTACAGGGTCAACCCGACCCAAGTTCTGTCGAATTCTATTCCGACCATCATGACTTTCATCATATTCTGTCGTTGTTTTAACATCCCTTGATCGATCAACATTTTCAACAATTACTTCTCTTTTAAGGTCAACAAAGAGGGGGTTGCACGACATTGAAAACAATCAAGGACTGGAGGAAGAAGTTCTTGATTGACTTTGTGTCCGGTGACTGTAAGATCGCCACCCGTCCGCAGGAGGTGGTAGGTAAAAAGCCAAAGGCTTTACTAGCTCACCTGCAGGCCATGTACGAGGAGTTGGAAGGGAGTACAATGTCAATCCCCCAATATACCGTGGAAAGGATGGTGAGCAGGGTGATGGAAGAGAAAATGACCCCAGGTGACTAGAGGTTTTCAGACAAGAACGAGGCCGATAGAGACAAAGCTGGAAAGGAAAAGCATCGACGGTAGTCTAAGGTTGATCTCCCCCAACAGACCTTCATGACAGGTACCACTCTTGATGTTGTGCACCCTCATATTGGGTGATACATAGCCTCTATTTCTGAGACCACGATTGTCATTCAAGACACGGAGACCGATGAGTTAGCCATAAATGTGTGATCTCACTAGGATATTACATAGAAAGTGAGGAGGCAAGAAAGGGCTCCAAGGAAACTTAGAAGGACTNGGTGATACATAGCCTCTATTTCTGAGACCACGGTTGTCATTCAAGACACGGTGACCGATGAGTTAGCCATAAATGTGTGATCTCACTAGGCTATTACATAGAAAGTGAGGAGGCAAGAAAGGGCTCCGAGGAAACTTAGAAGGAGGCTGCAACCACGAATCCTTCCTCCATCACACCAGATGAAAAGACCTTCGCTTCTCTGCTGGATGCTCGACTTGATGCCACTCACTTGGCTTTAGTTGAGAGGGCCAGGGCGACTGAGCCTCCTTCTGTCACCCCGAACAGTTCCACTTCGAGGGGCATTGCTTCTTCTACTGGTTTTGAATACTCATTGTCTCTGGAGGGGGAATCCGTTCACTGAGAAGGAAAAGAGCCAGTGGAGGGTGCTGACATTCCGACCCTACCTTCGTTGAAGAGAAAACGAGGGGACCCTGGCTGGCGCTCGTTAGAATGGATTGAAGGGTGGCTATGGATGAGTGTTGATGACCGGTTCAGTATGCTAGACGTATCGAAGAACCGGCATCCCTTGTTGATCAACACTCAGCGTATCCGCTTCTTCTANGGGGACCCTGGCTGGCGCTCGTTAGAATGGATTGAAGGGTGGCTATGGATGAGTGTTGATGACCGGTTCAGTCTGCTAGACGTATCGAAGAACCGACATCCCTTGTTGATCAACACTCAGCGTATCCGCTTCTTCTGACGAAAATGACTTGGACTGCGACGCTTCAGGCGGAGCTTAAGAGGCTCTCTTTTGAGAAGCTTCTCGATCACGCTTGGAAGGGATCAAGAATTCTCACTCCTTAGTATTTGCATTCATGAAAAAGGTGAACTCCTTGAGGAGAGCCTGTTAAAGTCCCAGGAAGAAATTATTCACTTGACCAATGACTTTTAGAGGACTCACAACTANCTTGAGGAGAGCCTGTTAAAGTCCCAGGAAGAAATTATTCACTTGACCAATGACTTTTAGAGGACTCACAACGACCGGGACTTCGCTAGGCTATTGCAGCAACAATCCAAACAAAGGGTATATCAACTAAAGAATGAAGGTCGTCGAACTCAGGGGGANATTTTCAGGATACAATAACACATAAATAACACACAATAACACTTGAATAACACGGAAAATATTCCCGACAGAAAAAAACGANGCTCGAAATTGACTCGTTAAACTAAAATTGAGAAAAATAGATGTAAAGTGTGAGATTCGAACCTAGATCAAACATATAGAAAAGAAGACGCTAACCACATTGTCATATGAGATGTTATGATTTAAACTTAGACATAAATATATATAATATATTATTAAATAAATAATATATGTAATATATTGTTANACACACAATAACACATGAATAACACGGGGAGGAATATTCCCCGTGTTACTGCGCCGTTTTTTTTCTGCATCGTGCGAGATATCGTGGCGTGATTTCATTGGGTACGCACGTTCCTCGTGCGTAGTACTGATTTAATATTTTTTCAGCACAATTCAATTCAAAAGCTATACACAGAAAAAAAATTGAGCCAGCTCAGCAAGTAGTTGAATTTGGCTCCAGTCGCTGGGCAAGCCTCATCCGTCTGATCTCTGATAGGACAGTGCATTCAACGCTGACGAAAGAGCACAGGGATGAAAAAGAACCGAATTAATGGCGCACCGTACCAGGCAGTCCGGCCGGGATGGAGGAAAGCTTCCAGAAAAGCTTTGGGATATAAACCCACACTTAAATGTCGGGGAATTTACATACATACCACCCCACTCCTACGTATTTACATATTTAGCAATACACCTTCACGGGATGGTGTGTATGTAAAAATTGAATTTTGGAAGGCAGATTTGTAAATACATAAGAATTGAGTGGTATGTATGTAAATCTTCCTTAAAAGTTGGTTGGTGGAGAAGCTCGGAGGTCAAAGGAACTGTTTTTTTTTTTT
>JXCR01096193.1:42997-59994 GCA_002079205.1 Phalaenopsis hybrid cultivar | reverse complement strand
GGCTTAACGAACGAGCCGAACACGAGCTGTTCACGAACAACGAGCCAAATTGACAGCCCTATTCCCGGGGTGGTATGTATGTAAAAATAAAATTTTAGAAGGCAGATTTGTAAATATATAAGAATTGAGTGGTATGTATGTAAATCTTCCTTAAAAGTTGGTTGGTGGAGAAGCTCGGGGGTCAAGGAATTGTTTTTCTTTTCCTCTGATGCATTAAATTAATTGATTTTGGGGAAGGTTTGGTAGTATCTCGTATAAATCTAGCAAAAGTTTCAGCTTAGTAGTTGGCATGTTAGCTCTGTTTGTTAAGAAGAAGAGGGATGTTGGCCGCGTAATTAATAGAGCTGCTGGGTTTAAATTATTGTTTTGTTTCGTACACCTTATTTGGATACGACGACGGATTAGGAAAGAACATAACATGCGTACAACACCAAATATGTTCTAATTCAATAAATTAAATAAATAAAATTGTTCTTTAAAAACTGGTCTGCCATCAATAACTTTCTATCATGGAGCAACAATAGATATATATACAAATCTCAAGATAATTAAAAAAAAAAATATTCAAACTTCGATTGAAAGTCATTTCAGATATAGATTTTAGCAAATTTATAGTCAAACTGCCCAACTTGACTAGGTGTGCACAATAATACTAAAGTTGGTCCAATCAAATCAAACCCAGATGAAGCCATCAAGTCATATTTAAAAGCATTCAATGCATAATTAGAAGCTCGGACGGATTTCAAATCTGACATGCTATAGTTAAATCAAGTGCCTCGACAAGGCAAATCCAATGAGTCTTGACAAGACAAATCTAATGAGCCTAATGCCACTCAATTCTAACATCATTAGTGGCTAATGCACGTAAATTTTCACAGAATACTGTTCGATCGAGATAACCTGCTCAGGTCATCTAACCAGGTGATATGGATTCATTTCTTATTTGCAACATGGGCTCTATAAATAAAGTAGTACTCCCTCGTGAAAAATGACTTAGACCCTGAGCAAAAGGAATGCCGAAACTTGGAGGAGATCAAACCCAACATCATTTTTGCACTGAAGATCCAACAAGCTCCTCCTGCTCCTGCAACCCACAACCACCGTCGACTAATGCTCGTCGAAAACCATCGACCACCAATCACTGACCACCGTCGACCATCATCAACACCACCTACTCCTTGCAGAGTCATAACATGTGCTACAAAACCCCAGAGTGCGTTGCAGAGCAACGAAGCACCCATCAGAGTAGTGCATCACCTAGTACGCCATGCAATAACACACCCATTGAAGTAATGCATCATCTAGTACGTCATGCAACAACTCACCTCGAAGAAAATATACTGGTTGAAGCAACTGTTCCCAAATACATTATAGAAAAGACCTTAACGTTTGAAAATAAAACGATAATATATATCATCAATAATCCACTTGATAAATTTTAATGCATTTTGAATGAGAACTTCAAATGTTAAATTCATGATCACCCGAGCATTGAATTAAATAAATTTATAGTTAAACTAAAAATCTTAATAAAACAAAGACAATGACACTAAAAGTGATTTGATTTGAGTTTAAATGAGCTCCGATCAAGCATTGAAATATAATTAGAAGTCTTAAAACATTAATTGGAAGGTCAAATTTTCTCTGATTTTGGCATCCTTATAATGAAATTTAGTAGCTCAACAAATAGAATCAAACAAGCTTATGATTAAGTAGTTCAACAAGTAGAAGCTAACAAGCTTATGATTATTTGTTTGAGTTCATGAACACAATTGAATGTTGAAAAAGTATTCTATGTTGAAGGAATCAAACATGAACTGTATGATGGAGCATTGTGGGAGAACGACCAAATTTATCAAAATATCACTTCCAAAAAATTATATTTAAACCCTCATTCCCAACCTAAAGAAAACACATACCGCCAACAATGATGGCTATAACCCAACTATTATCATATGATTGTTACTACTTGACTATTATTTTCATATTATTATTATATGATTATTGTCTTTACGTAGTTATTGCCTAATCACTATAATGACATTATATTTATCATTCGACAACTCTTATTATAATGAGGAATAAAAAACTTTTTATAATAACCATATATACTCTAGCTAAGAAAAAAGACTAAAAATTCGATAACTTCAATCATAGCTACATTGAGCCAAACCCTATGATAATTCCCTTTTTTTTATTTTTCCATGTGATATTCCTTTTATTATTTCATGTGTTCAATGAATATTTTTTTACTGAAGTATGGTTTCATTTTTTTTTTTCTATCAATGAGAATTAAGTAGCCCATAGCAAAAAGGAAGAAAAGAGATGGAACATATGTTAGGTAAATTTAATAAAAAAAATATGAAGATATTACAGGCATTTAAATTCAAATCTCATATTTATTAAATTCATGGCTGATACCCATCATAAGAAAAGGAGGTTCACTAATGTAACATCCCTTCAAACTCCTAATTGCACGCCATCAGCACTGTGCAGCTATGCACAGTCAAAATTAGATTAGTTGACCAAGCTCTAAATAAAATATTTTGATTTCAAGGTCTCAAATTTGTGTCAAATAAATACTAATTTAAGATTACTTGATCCAAATAGGAACATAAAAGCTCTTAAAAATTACGTTTTTAAGCCACATGATTTAGTTCGTCTCGTTGAGTTCGTTGACAAAGATCACTGAACTAGGTTTAGAAGTATAGCTCAAATGAAGAATCAACCGACTCATGTTCTTAAATTGTTGTTCATGTCATGTGCGCACAAAGAGGAAATTGTAGAAATCTACCAAGTAATAATTTAATTAAATAAATAGCATTATTCAAAAAAAAAAAAAGAAACCGATATTAACATCTATTGTAATGATGATAGTGTCTGTTTTCTTAATAATGATGGCTATTAAGAAAATTTACCCTGCCACCAAAGAGTGATATACTGATATGTGAGTACCACATAAGAAAGCCATCTAAGCACACTATTGACAATATGCTTTTCATACACAACCAAGGGATCCAATAGCCATATCTCATGTCCATGTTTGATGGACCTAAACTACAATGTTGCCTGCTCACGCCGACACACACTTATTACTACAAAAATCGTTCGAAAAGTTTTCGACTTCTCAAAAGACNCAATATGCTTTTCATACACAACCAAGGGATCCAATAGCCATATCTCATGTCCATGTTTGATGGACCTAAACTCCAATGTTGCCTGCTCACGCCGACACACACTTATTACTACAAAAATCGTTCGAAAAGGTTTCGACTTCTCAAAAGATGTGAATGAAAAATTATGTTGAAAGGGAACATATGAATGGAAAAATGAAGATTAACTTAGCCTTCACCTCACAAATAAGAAGAATAAACCAATGTCCAGCTCAACAACCTCAGAACCTCCTATACATCCATTAAGGGATGAAAGAGAAAAGATTAGCCTAAACGNGCTCAACAACCTCAGAACCTCCTATACATCCATTAAGGGATGAAAGAGAAAAGATTAGCCTAAACGAAAAAAAGTTGAAAGGGAACATTCCTTAAGGCAGGATTATGTTTATTTTTTCCTTGACATGCACCTTCTCCTAATTTTGAATCCTAATAAATTCCAAATATAAATTTAGCCTACCCTTCCCATACACAGACAAAAGAGCAAATGTAGCCTTCCCTTCCCATACACAGACAAAAGAGCAAATAAAAAGTATCGCATTTAGTTGAATTGAAGTATCAAGAAAGTAATAAAAATATAATTGAAGTCTACCATATGCAATGNACCCTTCCCATACACAGACAAAAGAGCAAATATAGCCTTCCCTTCCCATACACAGACAAAAGAGCAAATAAAAAGTACCGCAGTTTAGTTGAATTGAAGTATCAAGAAAGTAATAAAAATATAATTGAAGTCTACCATATGCAATCATTTGGGGTATATTAGGATAGCTTTCTATGTGCGTTGACTGCCACAATAGTTTGGTCTGAGGAATTGTTTTTTTGTTATTTCTAAAATATTTTGTGGTGGAAAACTATTTTTTACAAATAGATATATTAATGTGGTGAAAACTGTTTGATTTTTTTGAAAAAAATAAATATTTATAATTCTCATAATAACTTTCTGAGAAATTATTTTCTCCATCACAACTTTATAACCTCTTTTATAAAAAATTGAAACCGCTCCAAATGGACCCTTAATAACACAAGAAGAGTTAGAAATTGGAGATTCCACGTGTAANTTATTTTCCCCATCACAACTTTATAACCTCTTTTATAAAAAATTGAAACCGCTCCAAATGGACCCTTAATAATACAAGAAGAGTTAGAAATTGGAGATTCCACGTGTAGCAACAACAGCAACAACAACAACAACATTAATAATAATAATAATAATATATCGATTAGGCATACACATCCCTCCATCTTTTCAGTTTAGACATAAGAGTTGTTTATACCATTTCAAACAAATAAATTAGAGTTGTGAGAAGAGAAACCACAGTGGTAAAATAGAAGAAGAAATCAAAGGGGAAAAAAAGGAAAGTTCTCAGCTTGCCTGTGAGAGAAGAAGATAAGGAGGAAGTAGAAGGAGCAGAAAGGTTCGAGCCATTTTCTTCGTCGTGTGGTACTTACCGCACAAGATTGAAGTTGTGCTTCTTACTCGAGCAACTGCGAGGAGAAAGAGAGGATCGGCTACGTGCATAGCTATTGTGCTCGTGTGAGGAGTAAGACAAGGTTGACGACGAGGAAGAAGATGCGGGCGAGTGTCTCTGGATTGAATCGAGGTCGAAGGAAAAAAGAGGAATAAGTTTTGCGTGCTCTGAAGAAGAAGAAGAGAAGTGGAGATGCACATTGTTAGAGCTTTCAAGCCACATGAAGAAGAGAAGTCAAAGAAGAAGCGTTTTGCTTGCGTAGCAGAAGAAGGGAAACCTGCTGCTGAGTTTGCGAGCGTTAGGGTAGACCGAAAGTTTATAAGGTATAATTGAGATTTTTAATAAATTTATTTATTTATATTTTTATGTGTTATATTGTGTGTGTGTAAATTTAATTAATTAATGTGTTAATATAAAGTCACTTAAATCAGACTTGTAAGTGGAAGATTTTGAAGCCAAGGAGAAGGGCGTTGACTCGTGCGTGAAATTGGGCTTCAGGTACTTACGGTGAGAAGCACATTTTCTGGGTATTTAATGCNGTAAATTTAATTAATTAATGTGTTAATATAAAGTCACTTAAATCAGACTTGTAAGTGGAAGATTTTGATGCCAAGGAGAAGGGCGTTGACTCGTGCGTGAAATTGGGATTTAGGTACTTACGGTGAGAAGCACATCTTCTGGGTATTTAATGTTTAATAATTTAAATTTGCTTCAATTGAAATTATTGGTTTACTTAGTAAATGCTAATAACATTTTTAATTTAATAAGACATTAAAGGTAGAAGATTAGAGGCTGAATCAATTCAATTTGTAAAAGAAAGAGGGAAATCCTATGCAAGGAAGCAAATCAAACTTTTAAGGTAAGAAATTGTATAATTGCTTATGTGTCACTTTAATTGTAGCACATTAGACATAATAAGTAATTCTTTTAAGAAAAAGATTCTTATCAAATGATTTGCACTTAATATAGATGATTTTCCAAAGAAATTAATGAAGAAGTATTTTAGAAATCTCTTGTAAACTAAGGAGAGTAATTATTTTCTTAAGTATATTAAATTTAAGGTTTATTAAATAAAATTTTCTTTAATGCTCTACACAATTATTTTATGCATGTTGTAGATTAAGAATTCAAGAAAATGAATGAGAAAAAGAAAAATAAATGTTTAATTTATTTAAAAAGAGGTAATTTAAAAGAAATGAAATAATAAGTAATTGTTTAAGTCAATACAAGATTACGCCCATATGGTACTAGCGAGGAATATAATGTATCCGTGCATGTTAAAGGAAATGATAAAAGTGTACCTTCATGTACAATTTTGAGAGCGTCTTCGGACATTTTTGAGGGTGACTTCGAGCACATTGTTTAGGGAAACTTCTAGTATGACGGTAAATCCTGTGATGATTATTAAAGATGTGAAATTGATAAATACTTAAAATGAAATGAAAATGAATAAATTTAAAGTTTTAATGAAATAAACTACATTTTCTTTTGGTTATTCATGCATAACATAACATAAGAATTTAATGCATATTATATTAAAATTACTCGCTAAGTTAACTTATAGTTGAAGTTAATAATTTCTTTTCGGAGAATGAAAGATTTATGATGATATGTCTAATAGAAGAGACTTTGTTTACCAGAAGAAGACCACTGCTGCTAAGTATATTTGTTGTGATTATAAGTTCTTTTTACTGTTTTTTTCAGATCTTGATTTAGTATTTAGTATTGGATTAAAATGTTAGCTATGGTGGTTTTTATTACTGGATTGTTTAAATTCTATTACACTTTGTGGATTAGTGACTCTTTTATATGTATTGGAAATTTTCAAAATGCAGATAGCTAGATGTTAATGTTGTCCGACTGCAGTTCCCACCTTAATTAATTCTAAGCACCAGGCCAGGTCGTGACAAAGGTGGCATCAGAGCAAGTAAATTTGAAGATGACAAAAAAGAGCCATTAAGATGATTACTTCAAGTAATATTGAAAGAGAATTAAATTATATCTAATTATAATTTTTCATAGGCTATTTCAGAAATATGGAAAATCAAGGGGACAAAGCTAAAGATGATATTGTACAAGTTAATGCACCATCATAGATTTCAGTGAATACTAATGCATTTACTAAGATGATGGCTGCATTAATATAGTTGATTAAGTACTCTTACAATCAACCCAATTCCAGTGGACGAGGTCAAATGAGTAAGTACATGAAATTATTTCAAGATATGAGACCACCTCTCTTTTTTGTAGGAAGAGATCTGGTAGATACTGAAAAATGACTGCTGAAAGTGAACTAGATCCAAGATGGATTGTCTTGTCCTCCAGGGATGATGGTTACACTAGCTACTTTTGCATTAAAGGGCGAAGCAAAAAGATGGTGGTGTTGACTATTGCAGGAGAAATTTGGTGGTTAAGTCAGTCACATGATTAAGTGGGGCGAGTTCATGAGCACCTTTAGAGGCTGGTTTGTACCACTGTTCGTCTGGAGAAATAAATGATAAGTTTATCAGGTTGATATAGGGCGATTGCTCGATTATGCAGAATGAAACTGAACTCACAATGTTCTCAAGGTACGCACCTCAGTTGATCCTTGATGCAGAGAGATGCCAACGTCTTTTTTATGGGTTGAGGGATGTGATTAGACAACCACTGATTCCTCTTGGAATTGATGATTACTCTATTATGGTGGAGAGAGCCAGGAGGATTAAGCTGGATCTCGAGGCTACTCAGAGGAAGATGGATATTCAGAAGAGAAGAAATTCAGATGGATCCAGGTTTCCTCAGAGCTCTCCGAAGCATTCCTTCCATTCAGTCAATACAAGTGCTAAGAAGGCTAGATCCAGCAGCGTTGGCACTCAATTTGAAGTGAGGAAGTGTGACAAATATGGAATGTCTCATAAGGGTGAGTGTTTATGTAGATCAAATACTTGCTTTAGGTGCCACCAATCAGGACATATGACAAAAACTTGCCCTAAATTGGGTAAGAGGGCTCCAAAAGATTCGAGAGGCAGTGTTGCACCACCTCAGAGGAGTTATGATAGACCGCGAACAACTGAATCTTTAGGATCATTGCCAAATACATGTCAAACTCAGCAGAATGTTCAACCCATAGTATATGCATTATCGTAGCAAGATGCTAAGGATTCCCCTAACATCATCACAAATATGTTTTACTCTTAATAATTTTAAACCAGTGCACTTTAAGCATCATAAGATTCATGTCATGTCATACATAAAATAAGGTTTACATATATTAATAAGCTAACTCCAAATTTTAATGCAATGATTTTAATGATATATATCATATTCTTCAGACTAGACTGATAAGAGTATTATTTGATTCATGAGCATCACACTCATTTATAGCTAATGAACTGGCTAAATTGATGCAATTAAATATCCTTTCGATGCTTGTGAAACTATCATTTAGAATGTCAAATGGTGCTTTTCCAAAAGTTAATAAATAATGTGAGGTGGAGCTTATGATTGGTGAAAGATTTTTCATGCCCAACTTATTATATTGCCCTTGGTAGAAGTCAATGTGATTTTAGTTAAGAAATGAATGTCTGAAAATTTTGTCACTATTGATTGTAATAAAAAGATCGTCAAAATAAATGTACCTGAGGAGGCAAAAGTTAAATTTTTTGGTGACAGAGGAATGACATCTATGATAATTACCTGTATGAAAGTTTGCAATTTGTTGAATTGTGAAAGTTGAGGTTTTTTTTGCTCAGGTAGCAGATACTTCTAAGGAAGTGAAGTCATTGGGTAATATTTTGGTGGTAAGAGAATATCAAGAGGTCTTCCTTGATGATTTACCAATCTACTACCAGCACGAGATTGATTTAAGTATTGAACTTTTTGTTAGGTTCTCAGATTGTATGGAAGGCAACCATACATAATGGTAGTTAAGGAGTCGTAGGAGTTGAAAAACCAACTGCAGGAGTTACTTGATAAAAGGTTTATCAGAACGAGCACCTCACCTTGGGGAGCTCTAGCATTGTTTGTGAAGGATGGGAGCTTCAAGATGTGTATTGATTACAAGAAGTTGAACACAATTAAAAATAATTATCCACTGCCGAGGATTGATGACTTATTTAATCAGTTGAAAGGGGTTTCTATATATTCGAAGAGTGATTTGAGATAGGCTATTGCCCGTTGATAATCAAAGAAGAAAGCATAGAGAAGACAACTTTCAAGGCCAGATACGGGCACTATGAATTTGTTTGGACTGACAAATGCTTCAACAGTTTTCATAGATATGATGAACAAAGTCTTCAAATAATTTTTGATACTTTTTTTATCATCTTTATATATAATATTCTAGTATAATCGAGAGATGAAGTCAGTCATGTAGATCATTTATTTGCTGTGCTACAAGTCTTGAAGGAGAATACACTTTATGCCAAATTTTCTAAATATGAATTTTGACTTAAAATGAGGCTTTTCTTATGTATATTATTAGTAGAGATGACATATCTGAGAATCAGAACAAGGTGAAGGCGATCCAATATTGGCCAAGACCTACTACTGTTATTGAGGGCAAAATTTTTCTAGGTATGACTGATTATTACATAAGGTTTAGGGCAAAATTTTTCTAGGTATGACTGATTATTACATAAGGTTTGTTGAGGGATTTTCACAAATTGTTATGCTACTATTAAGGTTGACACAAAAGGCGGTAAAGTTTGACTGTTCATATCGTTGTAAGGAGGCTATTTGGAAGTTGAAATCTTGTTTAATGTTTGCTCTAGTTTTGGCCATTCATTCAGGTTCAGATGAGTTTCAAAATTTTTGGTGATGCATCTTTGAGAGGTTTGGGATGTGTGCTTATGCAGCATGGTAGGGTCATTAGACATCACGTCAATTAAATAATCAAGAAAAAAACTATCCTATGCATGAATTAAAGCTTGTTGTAATTGTATTTGCACTCAGGATATGGATGCATTATTTATATAGAATTAGATGTGAATTTTTTATTGACCACCCGAGCTTGAAATATATCTTCACTCAGAAAGAGTTGAACCTGAGACAGAAGAAATGATCACAATATATTAAAGATTATGATTTAGATATTCGGTATCATCCGGAGAAGACAAATGTTGTGACAGATGCACTNATTTTTGGTGATGCATCTTTGAGAGGTTTGGGATGTGTGCTTATGCAGCATGGTAGGGTCATTAGACATCACATCAATTAAATAATCAAGAAAAAAACTATCCTATGCATGAATTAAAGCTTGTCGTAATTGTATTTGCACTCAGGATATGGATGCATTATTTATATAGAATTAGATGTGAATTTTTAATTGACCACCCGAGCTTGAAATATATCTTCACTCAGAAAGAGTTGAACCTGAGACAAAAGAAATGATCACAATATATTAAAGATTATGATTTAGATATTCGGTATCATCCGGAGAAGAAAAATGTTGTGACAGATGCACCAAGTAGAAAAACTTCTAGTAATTTAAATTATTTATTTACTTAGCAGGATCAATTAATTAAATATCTGGAGAAGTTGATGCTCACTATAGTTGATTCTGGTGATTACAACATAGTTCAATTATATCAGCTGACGGTGCAACAAGCTCTAAAGGGCAAAATTGAAGATTCTTTAGTCAGAGAAAATAGATTCAAAATGTTTTGGAGTAGGTTCAAGCAATCAATTTGGAGAGATATGTGATAAAACATGATGGTTAATATGAGGTATAAAGACAAGAGNACTATAGTTGATTCTGGTGATTACAACATAGTTCAATTATATCAGCTGACGGTGCAACAAGCTCTAAAGGGCGAAATTGAAGATTCTTTAGTCAGAGAAAATAGATTCAAAATGTTCTGGAGTAGGTTCAAGCAATCAATTTGGAGAGATATGTGATAAAACAAGATGGTTAATATGAGGTATAAAGACAAGATTTATTTTCCAAATGTTGATGACCTGAGAAAGGAAATTCTAGAGGAAATACAATTATCTAATTACACTATCAACCCAAGGAGCAATAAAATGTATTAGAATATCAAAGAAACATATTAGTGGCCATAACTGAAGAGAAGTATTGCATAATTTGTGGTCAAATATCCTTCATATCAGCTAGTGAAAACAGAGCATTAGCGTCCTGGAGGTCAATTGCAGCCTTTATNCTGAGAAAGGAAATTCTAGAGGAAATACAATTATCTAATTACACTATCAACCCAAGGAGCAATAAAATGTATCAGAATATCAAAGAAACATATTAGTGGCCATAACTGAAGAGAAGTATGACATAATTTGTGGTCAAATATCCTTCATATCAGCTAGTGAAAGCAGAGCATTAGCGTCCTGGAGGTCAATTGTAGCTTTTACNTGGGATGACTCCATATAAAATCTTGCATGGAAGGAAGTGCAAAACACCTCTATATTAGGTTGAAACATATGAAAGAAAGATCTTTAGTGTTGATTTGGTTGATGATGATATTGCGAAGATTAGACTGATTAGAGACAGACAAAGGGCAACGTGTGATAGAAAATACTATGATGCCAAGCACAGACCTGTTGAGTTTGAAGTTGAAGAGTTTGCTTTCATCAAGGTCAATTCATTAAAGGGTTCGCAATATTTTGGGAATGCAAGAAAATTGAGCCCTAGGTTTGTCGGTCCATTTGAGATTGTGGAGATGAATGAGAATGTAGCTTATCGATTGACTTATACCATCTCATATGCAGGGAGTGCATAGTGTTTTCCACACTTCTTCACTAAGGAGTACATTACAGATGAAGCCAGTAGAGTGATAGCAGACTCAATTGACATTCAACCTGACTTGACTTATGTTGAAAGGCCTGAAAGGATTTTGGATTATGATGTGAAGAAGCTGTGAAATAAAAAGAACCATTTTCTGAAGATTTTATGAAGGCACGGGTCGGAGAAAGATGCTACATTGGAGGTCTCTGAGATGCAAGAAAGATATTCTTAGCTTTTCTCTCGAGATATGTTTACTTTCATGTTTATTTTCAAATTTTGAGAATGAAATTTTGCAAGGAATGAAGATTGTAATAATAATAATAATAATAATAATATAATTAAGAATAAATCGATTAGGCATATGCGTCCCTTCAGCCTTCTCCGATTTAAGAGCCGTGCATCCCATTTTGAACAATGAAATTAGAGGTGTAAGAAGGGAAACCGTAATGGTAAAGGAAAAGAAGAAATTGAGGTAAAATGGAAGACAATTCTCGGCTTTCTTGTGAGAGAAGAAGATAGGGAGGAAGCCGAAGGAGGAAGGTTTGTGTAGTTTTCTTCGTCATGCGATACTTACCGCACAAGATTAAAGTTGTGCTTCTTACTTGAGCAATGAAGAAGAGGAAGAAAGAGGATTGGCTTTGTGCATTGCTATCGTGCTCGCGTGAGGTGTAAGACAAGGTCGATGATGAGGAAGAAGATGTCGACGAGCGACTCTGGATTGAATCGAGGCGAAGGAAAGAGGAGGAAAAAGATTTATGCACTGTATTGGGATGAACTGCGACGGAAGAAGAGAAGTGGAGATTTCGCAGTACCGTGTGCACTGTGTGAGCTTTCAAGCCATGGGAAGAAGAAGGAGAAGTCCTGCAGCTGAGCTCGTGTGCGTTAGGACAGACTGAAAGTTTATAAGGTAAAAATGAGATTTTTAATAAATTCATTTATTTATATTTTTATGTGTTATATTGTGTGTGTGTAAATTTAATTAACTAATATGTTAATATAAAGTCACTTGAATCAGACTTTTGTTAGTGGAAGATTTTGATGCCAAGGAGAAGGGTGTTGGCTCGTGCGTGAAATCGGGTTTTAGGTGAGTGCAATAAGAAGCAAATCTTCTGGGTATTTAATGTTTAATGATGTAAATTTGCTTCAATTGAAATAATTGACTTATTTACTAAATGCTAATAACATGTTTAATTTAATTAGACATTAAAGGTGAAAGATTAAAGACCGAATCAATTAAAATTATAAAAGAAAAAGGGAAATTCTATGCGAGGAAGTAAACCAAACTTTTAAGGTAATAAATTGTATAATTGCTTGTGTGTTACTTTAATTGTAAGACATTAGATATATATTAAGTATTTTTTTAAGAATAAAATTCTTATCAAATGATTTGCACTTAATATAGGTGGTTTGTCCAAAGAAGTTAGTAGAGAAATATTTCAAAAATTTCTTGTAAACCAAGGTTAGTAATTATTTTTTTATATGTATTAAATTTAAAGTTATTAAATAAAAAAGTATTTAATACTTTAGATAATTATTTTATGCATGCTGTAGCTTAAGAATTAAAAGAAATGAATGAGAAAACGAATATTTAATGTCTTAAAAAAATAATTAAAAGGAAATAAATTATAAATAAATGTTAAGTCATACATAATTACCTCCAGATGATACTCGCATAAGATGCATGGGCATAAAATGCAATATACCCATGCATGTTAAAGGAAATGACAAAAGTGTACATTCGAGTATAATTTTGAATGTCTTTAGACATATTTTTGAGTGTATATTCGAGCATAATTTTTAAGATACCTTCAGGTATGACGATAATCTTATGGTGGCTATTAAAGAGGTTAAATTGGTAAATACTTAAAGTAAAATGAGAATATATAAATATAAAATTTTAATGAAATAAACTATATTTTCTTTTACTCATTCATGCATAGCACAATATAATAATTTCATGCATATTAGATTTTAATTACTAAGTTATACTTATAGTTGAATTTAATGTTTTTTTTTTTTCAGGAGAAATAAATACTTCTAATGATATATCTAATAGGAGAGACTTTATTTACAAGAGGAGGACTATTATTGTTAGATATATTTGTTATAATGATAGTTTTTTTTTACTGTTTTTCTCAGATGTTGATATACTGTTCAATACTCGATTGAAATGTTGTATGTGATATACAGTTCAATACTCGATTGAAATATTGTATGTGATGGTTGTTGTTACTTGGTGATTTACATTTTATTGTACATTTTGGATTAGTCGCTCTTTTATATATATCAGAAGTTTTCAAAATGTGAATAGTTTGATGTTAATACCGTCCGATCGAAGTTCCAGCCTTAGTTAATTCTATACACTGCATCAGGTCATGACACCATGCTTCCAAAATCACTACCATTTGGATAATGCCATTTGTCACAAAGTGTAAGATGNACCGAATCAATTAAAATTATAAAAGAAAAAGGGAAATTCTATGCGAGGAAGTAAACCAAACTTTTAAGGTAAGAAATTGTATAATTGCTTGTGTGTCACTTTAATTGTAAGACGTTAGTAATTATTTTTTTATATGTATTAAATTTAAAGTTATTAAATAAAAAAGTATTTAATACTTTAGATAATTATTTTATGCATGCTGTAGCTTAAGAATTAAAAAAAATGAATGAGAAAATGAATATTTAATGTCTTAAAAAAATAATTAAAAGGAAATAAATTATAAATAAATGGTAAGTCATACATAATTACCTCCAGATGGTACTGGCAGAGGATGCATGGGCATAAAATGCAATATATCCATGCATGTTAAAGGAAATGACAAAGGTGTACATTTGAGTATAATTTTGAATGTCTTTAGACACATTTTTGAGTGTATATTCGAGCATAATTTTTAGGATACCTTCAGGTATGACGATAATCTTATGGTGGCTATTAAAGAGGTTAAATTGGTAAATACTTAAAGTAAAATGAGAATATATAAATATAAAATTTTAATGAAATAAACTATATTTTCTTTTACTCATTCATGCATAGCACAATATAATAATTTAATGCATATTAGATTATAATTACTAAGTTATAGTTGAATTTAATGTTTTTTTTTTTCAGGAGAAAGAAATACTTCTAATGATATATCTAATAGGAGAGACTTTATTTACAAGAGGAGGACCATTATTGTTAGATATATTTGTTATAATGATAGTTTTTCTTTACTGTTTTTCTCAGATGTTGATATACTGTTCAATACTCGATTGAAATGTTGTATGTGATATACAATTCAATACTCGATTGAAATGTTGTATGTGATTGTTGTTGTTACTTGGTGATTTACATTTTATTGTACATTTTGGATTAGTCGTTCTTTTATATATATCAGAAGTTTTCAAAATGTGGATAGTTTGATGTTAATACCGTCCGATCGAAGTTCCCGCCTTAGTTAATTCTATACACTGCGTCAGGTCATGACACCATGCTTCCAAAATCACTACC
The DNA here is from genome assembly GCA_002079205.1 of Phalaenopsis hybrid cultivar. NCBI lineage: Eukaryota > Viridiplantae > Streptophyta > Magnoliopsida > Asparagales > Orchidaceae > Phalaenopsis > Phalaenopsis hybrid cultivar. The sequence continues at coordinate 45,144 of JXCR01096193.1, read as the reverse complement.
ATTTGGATAATGCCATTTGTCACAAATTGTAAGATCAAATTGACCAAAATAGTGTTTCGCCTAAAATCTTAAAAACCTGCGCAAATAAACTCAATAAAAAAATATAGAGAGGTAGATTTGTTTGTTACTCTTCACAATGCAAATTTCAGGAAAGGAAGAATTTATGCATATTGCAAATAGCATCCAGTCTTTCTAAACATTACTAGCAGCATTTAGTTGACTGCACGTATTAGGCTAACCTCGTAAACTTGCAATTTTATAGACAAATNACAATGCAAATTTCAGGAAAGGAAGAATTTATGCATATTGCAAATAGCATCCAGTCTTTCTAAACATTACTATCAGCATTTAGTTGATTGCACGTATTAGGCTAACCTCGTAAACTTGCAATTTTATAGACAAAATTTTCATGTAGACTATAGCTAAAGAAATAATTGCCTGATCAGGATATTTACTGCTGTGGAAGGGAGAGGGGCCGAGTATTTCTCCAGAGCCATTCTTGAGCAGCTCCTTGCACTAGAGGTGAAACCTGTTGTGTAGCGAATAATATCGTTAATGAATTCAATAGCAGCTCCTGTATTTACTAAGTAAGCCATGATAACAATGACATATGGTTATCAGTTGAATTAATCTGATCGAAACAAAAAAAAATGAATCTGTTTTTCATCCGTGATGTTATGTGAGGTGAGGCATAAGTCTTAAAGATGTTTTAAGACGTAAGCCAAAAATACAAAGATTCCGTGAAGGAACAAATATTGTATAAACTTCAAAGTGGGATGCTAAAAAAAAACATATTATCATTCTAATCTATTAAAACATCAAAAGGTGATATACCAATAATCTACTAAAATAAAAAAGAAATAGATTGCGGAAAGAATAAAATAAAATGCTAGTATCCTAGCACAAAATCATGAAATAAGACAAATTGTACAAACATTAAACTATCAAAATAAATTAAGAAATATGTTCAACACAAATATATTTTCTCACTCATACTTTCCTCCTCCCACTTACCTAAGAAGATAGTAAGTCATTAATATTATAAATTTTAAATTCAAAAGTATCTATTACTCTCATCACCAAAGAGGTTTCAGTAGAATCGCCGGCATAATGAATTGTTTTCTCTTTCGTTTCATTCTTAGTCATAACATTCTTCTCCAATCTCTCCTCATCTCAAATCACAATCATCTCTCTCTTTCTATCAACAATAGTCAAGAAAAATATTAATTAAATTTCAAAGCAATGACTATATTTATAGTTAGAACTTCAATTCCATATTTTTTTATGAATATATTCTTTGTTTATTTCTTGCTATTTATAATGTGAGACACGAGCGCGACGGTTAATATGTGAAAAATATTGATGTTTTTTTTTTGTTTAAAAATTATGGATAGTTTCAAAAAATTGAGATTAGGATAATGTGATGTACATTTCCTTACAATTGTGGGATAATTACATACAGAGCTACCGAATCATGATCAAACCATTAAGAATTTGATAAAAATAAAAAATGTGCATTGGGGTTTTATCATGAATTTTGATATTTAGGTGAGAATTTGAAAAATAGATGAAAGGGGGCTTGATTTGTAAATAGCAATGTTTCGGGTGCTTTGTATGTGATGTCTTGTTTCGAAAACCCGAGGAAACCGAAGAGGTGGAGAAGAAGCAGAAGTCGGGAAACCGAAAAAGGGGGAGAGGAAGCAAGGAGTCGAAAATGCGAAAGGTAATATCGCTTTATAAATTGTCGCAATCGACTTACGCAAAGGAAAAAACTGTGATGTCGTAGTTGATTGAAGGAAGACGAGAGGAAAAAACTCGATGATTGTCATGTGTGTCTAGGGTAGAGAGGATGACGATGCCAGAGGCTTTTGGAGCGAAGGTAGAGCGGCTTTTAGACCCAAGGAAGAGTGGAGCCGTAAGCCAAAGGAGGAGTAGGAGAAGTAGGTTAAGGTGTGACTGAAGTTGCGGAGAAAGAAGGGATTGTGTGGAAGCTTTCTTGCGTGAAGGAGTCTTATCGTGCACAGAGGAGGGGTTCTCTTGCGTGAGAGGGGCTTTAGACCGATATTAATATGTTTGTTTTAAAAAATTAATAGGTTTGTTTTAAAATTTAAGTTATTTAATATATATATATATATATATATATATAT
>JXCR01096193.1:27944-42576 GCA_002079205.1 Phalaenopsis hybrid cultivar | reverse complement strand
TCTTTTATACATATCTATATGTGTATAAGAGAGAGCTATATATGTGTGTGTGTGTATATCTATATATATATTTATTTATATATATATATATATATATATATATATATATATATATATATATATATATATATATATTCTTTTTTGAAAAGCCCAAGGGCTGATTTTATTGAAATAGAAAAGATACATAAAATTTGTATGAGTGGGCCCAAAAGAGACACCCTACCCATACGTACTTCCCCAACAAAAAGAGACAGATAAACTCAAAAAATTTAAAACATGCAGAAAACAAGTAGCTAGATACGCGCCAGTTTAGTCCTGCCTTTTCCTCTAGTTTTAGGAGCGGAGCCAGATAACGAACTTTGAAGTGTCGTGCCATTACCAGGAGTAACAAAAGTATCATCCATTAAGTTTTCAAGTTGGAGTGTGCCCCCAGCCTTCATCTTCCGCCGAGAAGTGTAAACTTGTCATTCTTCATCTGAGAACTGACTCATGTGATCCTCGGTCTGATTATATATTAGAACCGCAGTAGAAGGAACGACTGTCATTTCCACAGCGATAGGTTCCAATGTATGTGCAGTGTGAATTGTCACATCTGCACCTGATGCTTCATGAATATGAGCTGTGGGGGCTAGCCTGACTTTCGGTCCGAACATTATCCCTTATGGTATGGTTAGGAGAAGGGTTCCCAGGAGCATACACTATTTTCTGTCTTGTGGAGATACCCTCATCAGGTTGGCTGTCATCAGGTTTGCTGGGAGCACGTTCAGGCACGTGGGGTGCACTAACAACATGTTCCTGCTTTTGACTATTAATTTTCAATTGTGGGTGCACTCTGAAACATTTCTCTTGCGAGTATCAAAATATCTTGCAGTGCTTACAATAGTAAGGTTTTTGTTCCATAATGATTTTTTGCCAATAACCATTGTGCGTAGAGCCAAGCCAGACTTCTTCTACATCTGGTAGTGTAATGTCCCTTTCAATCAAAATCCTTGGAACAGAGGGCCTTGAGAAATGAACTGTAGGTGTGTCTACCTGCAAAGGTTTTCTAAGGATAGTCCCAATTGCATATAAAATGAGTAGATCAAAGAATTAAAGCTTGAGTTCAGGTAATGAGAACCAGATAGACGCAACTGGGATTTCTTGACTGAGATCAAAATCAAGGGTCAATTTGAGCAATTTCATATGATTGCCCTCGATTGTGTGTGTATGTGTGTGTGTGTGTGTGTGTGTGTGTGTGTGTGTGTATATATTGATAAAAGAGCAGCTTGTGGCTCTCTACGCGTTAATAAAAAAAGAAGTTACAAATTAGATGGAAAAGGGATCCCCAACTAAAAAGCAAAAAATACAAAGAGGTCCTAGGGGTTCCATTGTCCACATAACAACGCCACACANAAATCTTAATTAAAATAATATAATTTATTAAATTTATATATAAGAAATAACATAAATAATAGTATAAAAGATATAATAAAAATAAGAAAATAAATTTTACGTTTAAATTAGAGTGGACATTAATAAAAGCTAATATAAATCATAAATGTTGATTATGTTATAGTTTTGATGGTTAAATTAAAGTAACAGAAATACTAAAAATAAAAGTTTCTAATCAACAATAAAAGTAATTAAAAGATTAATTAAACATAATTGATGATTTGCTCAAAATTTTATTCTTTAGAAGTAGCTAACTATTTGAGACAAGATTAAGCGTGTTTAAATGTTTAAGGTAAGTCATACGATTTTGAGGAGAGTACTCTTACTCCTAAATTTAGGATAGCATTTTGGTTTCTTATAAATCAATTGCATGAATAATTATTGATATCTAAAAATTCATTTCTCAGTTTATCCTGCTTTTTTTTCTCTTCTTTTTATTGATTATATTTAAATGTTAGGTCTCCTTTAGTAAAAATTATAAAATTTTATTTATAAATAAAAATATATCATATGTCATAAGATAAGCACATAATGGAGTCATGTCTTTCTGGTATTAGTAGGGAACGCTAAGCTACCCGAACACGTATACAAAGTACGTTTTTTAAATATAGAAATGATATAAATATGTTATTAATATAATAAAACACACTAATAATATGAAAAATTGTAAGTGATCATATTCATAAATTATCTAATATTTTATACCGTTTCATTAAAAGCTTAACTGAAATGCATATTATTTCATTTTTCTTTGTATTACTATAGGTTAGGAGTGTGATTATTCACTGGTTTTGGTTAGCTTACTGTTATTTTAAACTAATTTTTTCAGGTGTAATTAATTGATTAAAAGATAAGCAATAGAAGAGAAAATATTTATAAAAGACGCAAAACAACCTGCAATGAGGTAAATTCAATTATACAGCTTTAATTCAAATTCTTTAGTGGTTCTTTCAACTATACAACTTTAATTCAACTATACAGCTTCAATTCCAAATCCCAAATCGGGTTATGACAAAATTGATATCAGAGCCAAAGTTTAAGATTCATTGATATAATCTTGACGAAAAAGCCAATAGGATAGTTATAAAACAATTTTAATAATAATAAAAAATTAAAATTAAAATTAACTCTAATTAATAATTATATTCATTAAGGTAGAAAGATATAGCCAAATTATAAACAAAAGAGTCTGTTTAAAAATGATGAAGTACAACCTAATATAAATGTGAACAAGAATATCTCGACTCAAATGATGGCGGTAATGACTCAGCTTATTCAAGAGTCCAAATCACACACTATCATAAGTGATACATTTGTTATGATAAGTACTTGAAGATATTCCAGGATTTATGTCAACTATTGTTTAAGGTAATTGAAAATTCAATTGAAGTAGAGAATTGACTAATGTTAATTGAGAAGATATTAGATAGTATGCCTTGTCCGGACGAAACAAGAGTATCATTAGTTGTTTTTGTGCTGGATGGAGAATTTGGAAAGGTGGCGTAAGTAGCATTAGGATAAACTAGGAGACATACCCAACATGATGGTCAGTTGAGAAGAATTCATGGAACTATTTAGAGAGTGGTTTGTGCTTCTATCTGCTTGAAGACGAATACAGGAGAAATTTATTACATTGATTCAGAGAGAGAAAATAATCATACATTACGAAACAAAATTCAATGCATAGTCAAAGCATGTGCCACAATTAATCACTATAACAGAAGAAAAGTATTACATATTCCTTTTGAGATTAAAAGATTTGATTAGACAATTGTTGGTGTCTTTGGTGATCAATGAATACTCGACATTGGCGGAACAAGCTAGGATAGTAGAAATCGATTATCAACTTAATCAGAAGCGTAAAGAGATGCACAAGATAAAAAACATTGATGAAGGATAACATGTAGACCAATCAGAAGGAAGCAATGGGAAGAAGTCTAGTTCAATTCAAGTGGATTTAGCAGAGGTACGACTCAGGGTGCAAAAAACGGAAGACAACATAAGGGTGAATGCTTGATGGCTCTAACACTTGCTACTGATGATGTCAACCTTGTCATATAGCAAGATATTGTCTTTCTTTTGGTCAGAAGAGCACTGAAGATCAGAAATTAGGTAGAGCTCCTTCACAGAAGACTGTAGGTGGCAAAAAAAGATATAGTCTATAGCTTCAACTCCTACCTAAGTTCAACTAAGACAATCTCGTTGACGTCGAGCTTATTACCTTAATCATAGCGAACCTGAAGTACCTACAGCTGTTGATGGTGATAGTGTCTAATGAGTTTGGCATTTTCTTAGCATACTTTTTGTGTTATGTTGTTATCTTGATTTTTTGTAGAGGGAGTATGGCTGAGTCACCTTGTATTGAGTCTTTATCATACATCAATAACTTTCCTAACCAATAAAAGGAAGACAAGAGAAAGAAGCTCGATGGTTATCACATGCATCTAGTGTAGAGAGGACGGTGTCGTTGGAGGCTTCTGGTGCGAAGGTCGAGCGACTCTGCGACACAAGGAAGGTGGAGTCCTAAGCTGAAGGAGGATGTGACGTAGGTTGAGGTGTGACTAAAGTTGCAGAGGAGGAAGGGATGGTGAGGAAGCTCTCTTGCGTGTAAGAATCTTATCGTGCGCAAAGGAGGGGTTCGCGAGCGTGAGAGGGGGTTTCGACCGATATTAATAAGTTAGTTTTAATATTTAATTAAGTTTTTAAATAAAGGATACACACACACACACACAAGCTTATTATTTAAATGCATTTGAAATCATGATTCCAGCTATAGAAGATTCAAATTCGGATCGAGAGCGCAGCGGCTAGGTTGCTGGCGATCGAAAGCGTAGCTATAGCTGCAACTCCTACCTAAGTTCAACTCCGGCGTTTAACGGAGGGTTTTCCTAACATTGTCGGAAGTGAAGTGATGCTTGTTGGACGCGAACAGAGCGCAGCGACTAGGTTGCTTGCGGCTATGGCGGAGGCTTCAAGGTAGGCTCCCAGAGAGGAGAGGAGGGAGCTGGCTTCGGTGTTAAAAAGTAAAAAAAAATTATTTATTCAAACAATAGTACAACTACAACAACTTTAATTTTATATTGCTATTTTTTTAAAGTTCCTTTAAAATGAGATTTTGTGAACAGAAAAGTTCACCCAAATGAAGCCACAATCTTGCATTGATGATGTTCAATTTTCTATCATTATTAATAGAGAGATTAAAGGATAATTTTCATCTATTTTTTGTTTAAGACAAGGCTGTCCACTATCTGCTTATTTGCTTTGGTTATTGATGTTCTTTCTTCTTCGATTGCATCATTTAATGAATATTTTTTTATTTTAAGCTTGTTTGAATTTATTTACAAGTTATTTAAGGTTGGTTCAAGGACTTTAAAGTTTTTTTCCTAATTATTTGATTTATTTTATAAGCAATTGAGCTTGATTAAAGTTTATTAAAGTTTATTAAAGTTGTTTAAGGTTTATTGAAGTTGGATAAAATTTGTCAAAGTTGATAAAGGTTTGGTAAGATTTGTTTGAAATTTGTTAAATTTTGTTGAATTTTCTTTTAAATGTAATATGTTTTGGTTTTGAAAGGTTTTAGAGTTAAGTTTAATCTTTTGAGTCTAAGGTGCTTTATAGTCATAAGAGTTTTTGAAATATTTTGAGTTATGAAAATAAGTTGGAAATTTTGTGTTTGAAGTTTTATACTTTTGAATGCTTTCTTCGTTTATGTTTGAGTATTTTAAATGTTTTTGACCCGTGTAAATAAATTTGATTGTTTTGAAAATTGTAGAGCTTTGAAAGTATTTTTGAATAGCTTGGATTTTTTAAAAGGGGTTGGTATATGGTTTGAAAGAAATTTGAATAGCTTTGGGTTTCAAAAGGTTTGCAAGATTAAAATGATTGGTTTCATAAGGTTTAGGATTTTGAAAAGGTTTGGACTTATTGCTTAATATTGACGATTTATAAGTTGAAAGGTAAGGTTAAAATAATTTGAATGAGGGTTTAACTGAATTTAAAAGTTGGATCGAGTTTGAATCATGGAATATGAGGTATGATAAGTTAGAAGTATTCCTAGATAGATGTGAAGCCCTAATATTAGAATAAATCTACTCTATCAAAGGAACTAGCTGGACTAACCTAAATTTTAGGAATAATGCCTCCCATCAAGATACCCACTAATTTTCATTATCCTAGGTGCATTAAGGTCCTTAAACTATTAACCAACTAGGTGGATAGAGGTTTTCAGTATTACCATAGTAATGAAGAATGTAGAACTTTTTATTAGTTGTTTTGAGGTGCCTTAGTCAATTTCCATGGGCTACCTCATCTTAGAGCTCCGACAAAATCTGAGGGTATAAGGTTGGTTGTTTTGTAGGTCATAATCCTTTATATTAGTTATCGCTGCCCTATAAAATAACCTAGTCTTCTACAATAGACTACTCTAGGGTGTGTCTAGCCTTTGAACTTATTTCTGAGCTGGCTAATCTAGGGTTTCAATTTTGTTCTACCAAGATTTGATTTGTATGATGTAGAGTTGGTGAATTTTAATTTATTTTTGGGTTTGATATTTAATTTAATGATTTGTTTTGAATTTTGGTTTGTTTGTCAGGGTAAAAATCTAAATTCATCTATTTTCCAGTTCTTTATTACCTAGTGTGTCAATAATTTATGTAAATAAAGGTTTCTTTAATTTAAGTTTTCCTTTGGTTTCTAAACTAAGTGTTGAGGTATTTCCATTCATCTTCTCTCCTAGGGTTAACTTCAAGTGTTTGATTTATTTTTTTTGTTGAACTCATATGTCAGGGATAGAAACATACAAAAATTTCATGTTTGCATTCTTCATCTCTAAGTCTCAATCACATTTCTAATTTTCAAAGTTTTAGCATATATAAAAAAATTTTATCAAAGGTGAAACAATACAAAGGTACTATGTGAGTGAATCTCTTAATAAAAGAAGTGTGCATATATGAAACTGGCAAAAACTTATAAGCTCAAGGATTGTGCTCATGAATCGCTCGTTCCTAGAAAAAGTATATATTCATTTATAAATCATACCTTTGAACATACAAAAAATTTCCATAAACGAAGTTTTTCACAAGAATTCACAAGGCTATAACCTCAGCACTGATTGCTGAGCTCACAAAACGGTTTTTAAACTTTTATTTAGGTTAAGTTTGTTTAGTTTGTGTCTTGAAAGTGTTACTTAGATATTAAGTTTTAAAAAACTTTGTTTTTGAAAAGTATGTTAAGATTAGTTTCTTAAAAAGGGATTTTAAGGAATATTTTACTTGAGTTTCATTTTGAAAGATTAAGAGTTGCTTTAATAAAGGTTAATTTAAGCTGTGTTTTTGAAAAAAAAAAGATTTGGATTTTATTAGTAAAAAAGGTATTTTCTAAATTTTGGTGTATTTAAGTTTTAAAATTCAATTTGGGTAAAGATTCTATTATGGTTTTAATTTAGAGAGTTCTTTATTTCTTCGTGCAAAAAAAAGTTTTAGTTATTTCATTTTAAGAGAGCTTATTTTATTTAATTTTGAATAAAAAATGTTATTTTTAAATTAAAAAAAAAATGCAAAGGAGGCGTGCCGCATTCTCAAACAAAACCTTTGTCTCCAGCTCCCACCAACTCGCATTAGCTCCTAAGAAAAAATAAAAAATTCAGGGATTTATCCTTTGCTTGGGACGGAACTGAGCGACATTAGAGTTCGATATCCAGTTGCTTCGTTCGGAGACGATTCCTAGGCAAGCGAAAGCTTCTCAGACAATCGCAGACAACTCCCGTGCGATAGGCAAGGCTTCGTTCGTAAACGATTCTCAGTGCCTACGACTCTATTTTTCCTTCGATCTGCCCTAGTTCGATATCATGTAGCTGCTGTAAGTACAAATTGGTGGGGAGGTTTCTGGTTTTGTTGTATATATTTTTTGGAGTCTTGTATTGGTAAGGAGGAAGAAAAAACTGGATTGCTATATACATTATATTATTCATCTAGCTGAAGTATGATTGTTTCTCTTAAAAATTTGTCGAGCATCTACTAAAGGAATTTGTTTGATTTCTAAATGAGAAGCAGCCTTTTACGTTGAGTATATTGTATGTTCTTTGTTATTGCTATTTGCATTAGATCATGAATTGAATAGAATTGTTGTTTCCGCAATATTTTTTAAAGCCTTGACTTCTGGCTTGATTTGAAGAGATTTTTTACTCATGAAATCTATCATGCAAATTTTTTTTTTTGAATTTATCCCACTGAAGCTCAAAATTTATTTAACATTCTCATTACAACTCTCTTTTTATAGTTTTGTTTACCATTTCATCTTTTGTCAAAGAGGTTTAACCAAGCCGTTTGGTGACCAATGAGCCAACTTCAATAACTTGAAGAGAGAAAAGTTCCAAAGTTTTCTTTTATTGCAAAATCATTCATAGTCACTTAAGGATGTGTTCGAAGTGTGAGACAAAAAACTGAGTTCATCCTTATTTACTCATTTTTAGTAGTGTAAATTAATGATGGTGTTTTCTCTGTAATAAATGTTGCTATATAAAGAGATAATAACGTCTCAATATTTCTATTTTCAAAAACAAGGAAGATTTATCTACATACCACTAGGTCCATGTTGACCTCATTTTTAGTGAAGTCTTAGTCTCCTATTCTTAGAACCTAGGATCTAACTTTAGGAGTTCTTATTGCGGACTAGCAATGGAGCCCACCTCCCGTAGAAATTCAAACCACTTGTTGACTCTTTTTTGTGAAGAACTCGCATGAGTGGTTCCATGCACTCAACTTCTAATTGCAAGGGCTAATGACCAACATGTAGAGGGTCCGAAAATGAGTTCCTATAGGATCAAACAACCTTAGGTGAACCATTTGTGACTCGATTACTCGTGAACACCGCAATTCACGCACTCACTGCACCACACACGACTTTGACTTGAATCGATTCGCCAGTCGGCGAACTCGTCCGGACGACCCCGGATGACGAAACTGACCGCGCCGACGTGTCCGGAACGTCGACTTTAGCTAGGAAGAACACCCATATTGCTAGGGTTACACACGCATAAATGACACAGAAATCGATGCATTTTTTTTAAGTGGGCGTGGGCCCGGGCTAAACCCAGGTTCATTTCGAGTTTGACTTGGGTTGAATATAGGCTAAGCCCGAGCTAATTACTTCAGCCCACATTTTAAATTTCAAATTTCAAAATTCAAATATATCATTAACTCCACATATATTGAAGATTAATTCTTTTCCAATTAAGCCTCCTCTGCGCATGGAAGGTATTGATTTCCCCGCCCAATCTCCTGTAACAGACACATTGCAAAATTCTGATATAGCATTCGACTCTCCTTCTCCACGCACGGAATTGGCTTCTCCCCTCTGCATCGAAGTTTGCTCAAGTCATTTTCCTTCCTCACGAAGAAGACACCGAAAGGCCTCTTCCTCGCTCGAGATAAACCTCGCCATTTCCTCGCTTGAGATAAACCTCGCCTCCCTCGATCCCGCTGATCTCCTTTCGCCTCGCCTCCCTCGATCCCGTTCGACCTCGCTCACCCGCTCCTCTCTGCTACTCGATCGAAGCTCCCGATCGAAACATCTGTTGCCCGCTCGACTCCCTTGTCTCCCCTCTGCACCAGGAGCTCTTGCACCCCTCTCACCTCTGCGAACCAAAGGAGCCCCTGTTCGACTCCCTATTCTTCCACGGCCCGAAGCCACACGCCTCCCCTCTTTCGATTGAGAAGTACTAGCACGCTTGCTCCCCTCTCCACCGAACAGCTGCTTCGTCTCTTCTTCATCCGATCGAAGTTGTTCGCCTCCTCCTCCCTCACGCACCGAAAGCATTCGCCTCTTCTTCCTCCCGCTCGGCTCGCGTCTCCTGCTCGACTTTCTCGCATTCGATCCCGCCTCCTTCCTCGCTCGACCGAACAGTCCCGCTCGCCTCCTTCACAAACCGAAAAAAAAAGAAAAAAAAAACCTCGCCCTTATCCCGCTCCTCTCCAGATTTCGCCAGAACAGTGGCCCTCGTGACTGAAGCCCTGCGATAGAGTGACGATTAGAATTAGCCATAAAGGCATTAAAAGGTTCTCTGAAACTTGCATCTTCCTCCTTTCAGAGCTACAACTTCTCTAAAGTCGGTAAAACTCTCTTATTCCCGGGTTTATGCTCCAGTTTCCTACTCATATATCATTAAAGATGAAATAAAATCATTGCTATTTTTTACAATACGAACAAGTGTTTGCACTGTATTTTTTGGGCATCACCAATTCTGACCAATTCTTATAAAATTGATTTTTATTTGGGAGGATCTACACATAGGATTTAAATATTTCAATTACGGGAAATTTATATGCATACCACATAACCCTCATGTATTTACATATCCAACACCCAAGTCTTGGAATCAACTTGTATGTCAATTATATGTACTTGTATGCCTAATATATAAGCTTTGTTTTACATACACGCCACTCAATTGCTATGTGTTTGCATATCTATCAAATTGGCTTCAATTTTTACGTGCATACCGTACAATGCTTATATTCTCTGCATATGTGAAACCTAAGCTTTATAGTTAAACCACTCTAATCTTTAATTCTACGTAAGAGACACTTCTATTTCTTAATGTGAAATGTATCTTTTCATGCTTAGGATTTATATGCTGTTTTGGAAATAATTTGGGCACCATTTTGGAGCAATTTCGACACTGTTTTGGGGTGCTTTTGCTTGTTGATTTAGAGAGGCTTACACAATGTTTTGAGGCGAATTTAAGGTCTGATTTTAATGCACTGTTTTGGAACCACTTTAGGCGCCAATTTGAACTGATTTTGTGCACTGTTTTGGAGCCACTATAGGTGCTGATTTGGGCTGATTTTGATCGTTATTTTGGAATCACTTTATGTGTCGATTCAGACAGATTTTGTGCACTGTTTTGGAGCAAACTTAAGTACTATTCTCGAGAGTTTATTTAATTACAGTTGTTGAAAGATTTTAAACGTGTTTTTTAGGTTGATTCACTTGCTATTTCCTCTTTTGATTTGTTAGTTTTGAAAGTTGATCAACCTTTTTCTTTTCATTTGTTTAGGTATTTTTGTTAAATGGTTAAGTCATAAAGATGATTGATGATTTAATTAATTGGAAGATATAGAAAACCTTAAATCAACTTAAGCATAAGTTAAAGAGTAGGCTTTCTAGAGTTTTAGGAGCACACCCTAGGTGAGAGTACATTCACCTAGTCCTCAGTGTAGACCTCTTAGACTTTAGGTGCGCACCCTAGGTGAGAGCCCATCCACCTAGTCCTCAGCATAGGCTTCCTAGATTTTAGGAGCACACCCTAGGTGAGCGTTCATCCACCTAATTTTCGAATAAATAATAAAACTTGAGACTTGACCTTGATTCACAAACTGATTAAGACACTAGACATGAGAATGCACCAAGACGTAGTCTGTGCTTCCTTAATTAGATCAACAGTGAAATTCCCTCAATGACTTAACCTGCAATGCGGGATTTGAGCTTGAATATTACACTCAAATTCTCCTGGCAATTGGGGAAATTTCTTAACGCTGCATATGGATCATCGGACTGGGATAAGTCTAGGGTCTAGGTGGCGAGGGGGATGACGATATTGCTTATGTGTGCTTAAACGAGGGATACGAAGTGGGATTATTAGAATAGTATCTCCTACCTCAAGGATCTTCAATAAGAGAGAGGGAAGGATCCATGATACTATTCGCCGATGCTTGGTGGGATCATTGCCCCCGACACTCTTAGGTTGTCAGCAGTTCTAGCACGATTAGAACGACCAGCCTATGGACTATACGACTTTACAAAAATATTTACAAAAATAAAATAAAATTTCTTTTGTATGTTAAGAAGAACTCTACATAAAAAAGACTTAAACATCAACTTTTGCATGAAAAATCAAAAAATCTTTCTATGAAAATTTATAAAGGTCCACGGCTAGTCACTTGGATTGAGGTTAAAAACTACATTCTGTAGATTGTCAGGCTGGTAATTCTTGTTCAGGATCGGAAAGCACACAGCCCAGCTCTGAGCCTCTCACTTTTACCAATGTCTTATACCCAGTCTTGATCTTTCATATGTGGCTAAATGTTTTTTTTTTGCTTGTGATTTTTATAACTCATTTTTCTGACTTTCACGTTGGGTTTTCTCGCCTTATTTAATTTTCTTGCAAGTTTATTTAAATCTGCTGCAAATCATACTATGCACGCAACATTAATAGCACAATAGTAGCAGATGCCTAGGTACTCTTTTACAGTTTATCTACAGCATTTTACTTTACTGCATTTTACCTTTCAAGTACCTTTTATTTACCTGCAATTTGACTACTCTGCACGCAAAACCAAAATTGAAACAAAACAAAACCAAACTTTGACACCAAAATTGGGAAACACAAATTACCAATCTCAAACACTTAAACCCTGGAGTCGTCGCAACGACAGAAGCTTCGAGCCAACTTTAAGGGCAGCACAGCGAGGAATTCAGACCAAGCAGCAAGAGGATCTTCTTCAACATTATCTCTTCCTAGCATAATAATAACCCATAGGACTTGGAGGTAGCTCGCCTAGCGCGACGTAAATCCTCACACTCCATTTTTAGGCTCCTGTAAAATCATGTTGTGCAGCATAAGTCCTAACTCGCCTTAGGTTCCGAGGTTGTCATGTGGCACGACGTAAACCCTCTTATCTCTGCGGACTATTTGCATAATCGGATATTATGCAAATGTAAGTTTCAAATAATAAAATTGATAAGATTGAATAATTGAATAACATCTTCTTTAAAACATAGCCGCACAGTAGGATAGTTTGAAAAGTCACTGAGGTTTTGTCCTCAGAATTTGTAACATCCCTACCTTTTCCTTCCTTTGGACTCTTGAAATAATTGTTCCTATTTGAGTAACTCCTACTTGCCTTTTCACGTCCAACCGTGAAAACCTAAACTTTGAAATCTTGAAGACTAGTACCTCTGATCATTATCGAGAGTTCTCTCAAATGACTCCAGTCATTTGAGATGTAATTAACTATAGAGGTTTGCCTCTATAGGAAACTTGGAACCCAGATAAAATAAACTCTATTTAATCTTTGTATTAGATAGAAAAACTTGACGGTCATACATAAAAGGTTCGCAGACCAAACAAATGTCACCAATCTCTTAGCTTGCAGGATTGAGTCTATCGCCGAGGTTTACATTTATCTTTCGAGAGGGTGTAGTATTCGCGGTATCGGACACGATTATGCAAACTATTGGACGAATGAGATTTATTTGGTCTCATTTTTCGAAAATTAAAACATAATATTTTCAAAACCCAAACTATATACCTATTATATTAAATAAAATTTCAAAAATTATTTTCATATTTTATTTTCATATTTTCAAATCTAACCAAAAAAGTTAACCGACAGTCCATATATACTTACATATCTAATACTTAAGGGGCTATTTTATATATATATGACACTTCATCCATACAATAGAAGATGCATTTCACTTTTTAAAAGTTAAATTAGTGATATTTTTTACGTGATATGAAATATTAGGCTGATGTAATCTAAAAAGTAAAGTTTAAATATTAGATATGCAAAAACAGAAGACATAGGTGGTATGTATGTAACTTAATAGCTATAAAAGCATAAGGCTTGTGTGGTAAACAGAAAAAAATATTATTTATAAACCTTCTAAATTTAGGAAATATACATACTTACCATGTAATTATCAGTAAAAAAAGGTAAAATAATAATAATTTACCTATGCCAACATCGTTTAGAGGAGAAGTGCCACTTGCAGGAAATCAATTGAGGATTTATCCTCTTGTTCAATTTCAAACCGAACGAAAGGCAGAAACGAGTGAAACTTAGACAAAAGAAGAAGCAATATCAACAAAAGAAAAAGAAATGAAGAGGAAGGAGACAAAGGAGGAGAAGGGGGAGAGAAAGGTGCGAGTCACCTTGTCGTGTGATGTCAGCAACGACGTGAACGAGAAGCAGTCGAGGGGATTTTATGCCCTAGCTGTTTAAAAGAGAGGAAGGAGGTGAATGCGAGAAAGGCATCCTGCGCTTGGGAAAAGCATGATCAGCTCAAAGAGGAATTTACGCGTGCAGGCATGCTCAATCACAAGCATTTAGGAGGCCTGGAAGCAAGAATTAAAGGCTGCAAGTGGTTTTGAGGCGTGGAAGGATGTCAACACCGTTTGAAAAAGTATGCAGGAAGAAGGTTATCATTACCCGGTTCGATAGCTTAGAATTAAAAAAGTCAGACACTTTGGTCGAACATTATTAACATTTAATTTAATTTCCACAAATTTCTACAAACTTCTAATATATAAAAAATCCACTAAGAAACCACAAAATATACCATACAAAAAACAAAAATCCAAAAAATAAATAAATGGTCTGTAGACAATACTTTAAAACAACATATAACAGTGTATCACTGCCCTGAAAAAAATAATACAAAGAAACTACAATCATAATACCTATCAACAATAATTCTTCTCCTATAAACTAAATCCCTCCTACCAGAGATAACAATCTATAATTTTTTTTTTTCTTGCAAGAAATAATTTAATTCAACAGTAAGTTTAACACAATTTAGTGAACAACTACAATCTTAATATGCATTATATTTACATGCAAATGCTATGCATGAATGACAAAAAAAAAGAGTTCATTGCTTATTCAAATTGTAAGCTTTCATTTAAATTTTAACCCTTCATGGTTCAATTAAAGTATTTACCAAGTTTAACCTCTTTAAGAAGTCATTGAAAATTACCATCATATCCGAAGATATCCTCAAAATTGTACCCGTAGTCACCCTCGAAAATGTGCACCCGAAAGTACACATTTAACATTTTTTTATCGTGCATGAGTACATCGCATCACCTATATTGTACCATATAGGGGTAACCTTGTGTGACATAAGGCTTTTTCATTTCATTTCCTTTAAATTACTTCATTTTAAAGATATTAAACAATAAGTTTCCATTTTTATACCTATATCAGTTAAAGGTGCGGATAATCATAACAGTCACATCCTAGAAGAAATACTTAAATATAATTATAATGACATCTAAATAAGTATGTAAATCCTACTTGAAAATGTTTGATTTGTTTCCTCGAGCACAAGATTATTCTTTCCCTTACAATTACATTTGTTCAACCTCTAAATATCTTTTTACATCAATTAAACTTTATATTAATATTATTTAAATAAA
>JXCR01096193.1:8825-21449 GCA_002079205.1 Phalaenopsis hybrid cultivar | reverse complement strand
AAGGCCGAGTCAGATTCAATGTAGGCGTATCAGTTTTGAGAGGTTTACCGTATACCATCGCTAAAACAAAGAGGAGCACTTGATCGTAAAGGTGGACCTTCAAACCTGGGAAGCGCAGCCAAACAGGAATGGTAGGAGGTTCAGTACGAAGGTCAAAATCCACAATCCATTTTAAAACCTTCATCACCTGGTTGTCTATTCGAAAGAATCTTCTCGCAAACAAATGAGCGTAGTCTTCATCATTCAATAACTGGATGAGAATGTGCCGACCATCCAATTTACCAATCTTCCAACCCCCTTTCAGCTTCATTTGCTCAAAATCCTTTGAAATTAGCTCAAGTTCAGGTTTCCGTGAAGAAACTTATCTATTAAGAACAGTCGGTAGGGCGCAACTAGGGTTGATATCTCGGCCTCTGTACAAAAGATTGCAGGTTTGCCGTTTTTACGGGATGTTTTTTTTAAAAACCAGGTTTCAACCCCAAGAGCAAAAGTATCGTGGTAACGTTGCGAAAACATATTTGAAAGAGGGGCGGAAGCGAGTTTATCACCGGAAAGGGCGGCGACGTAAGAAAGAACCCTTGAGGCTGTGAGAAAAAACTAAGAAGGAAAACGAAGCTCTGTCGCTAAGCAGGCAGGCCGTCTGCAATCGAAGACGAAGGCAATCGACGCAGACAACGAGAAGCAGCGACGGCGTTCAACGAAGAAGCGACGACGTGCGACGAAGCAACGACGACGTGCAACGACGCAGACCACGACGAAGCTGCTGCAACCCGAGGCGCTGTCGTAGCTGTCTAGAGAAGACCGAGGACGTAGAAGGCTCGGTTAACAGCGATCAAAATTGTATGCAAAGCCGACAAGACAATAGCCACAAAAGCACAAAGACGATGGAGTGAAAGCCAGAGATTAATGCTGAGTTTCCCCATCGGTCATATATATTAAAAGCACAAGGGCAATTAAATTAAAGAGAAAAGGGGTATAGATAGTTGTATGAATGGGTCCAAATAGGCACTCAACCCACACGGTACAACACACAAAAAAGAAAAAATAAAAACCCAAAAATATATGGTACATATAAGATTAATCGGGACCACCCAATTTAGTTCTGCCTTTGCCTCTAGTTCTCAGAAGAGAACCGACTAACAAATTGGTGAGGTGCGTACCATTGACCGAAGTAACCAAAATATCATCCATTAGATTCCTAAGCTCAAGTAGATTTTCATTCTTCTTTTTCCTCCTGGAAGTGTAGACCTGTTGTTCCTCATTCGAAGATTGTTGCTCATTTGAATGAGGTGTTAGTGCTGTAGTTGAAAGATTGCCAACAGTTGTACCCACATTAGGTTCTAGTGTATGTGAAGTAAGAGTTGTCGCCTTTACTCCTGATACTTCATGAAAATGAGGAGCTGCAAGGTTCTCCTGATCAGCAGTCTGTGCAGGTAGGGATCCTTCAATATTGTTTTCAATAGGGTTTGAAAGTGTAGGTTGGTCAGCAGAGCCATCTAGTTTCATATCAATCGCAGATACAATATTTTCAGAGGGGGTTTCACAGGGGCAATTAAGTCAGACACCAAATCCTTTATTGTGGTAGTTTTCTCTCCAGGTGGAGCAGATATGTCTAGAGCAGTGATATTATATTCATCTTTATTCACTTGATCTTTAGATTTCAAATTAGAATGAAGCTTATGACATTTATTAAGGGTATGCACAAAAATCTTACAATGAGAACAATAAGGAGGTCTATGCTCCATGATGATTTGTTGCCAATATTCATTATGAGTTGTGCCCAACCAGACTTCAGTAACATCAGGTAAAGCAATACTCTTTCCNTTATTTTCGATCAACAGCCTTTACCACGCAAGCAGAAGCTTCTTTTCTTCCCCCTCTTTTGGTCTCGACTCGAACCAACAGAACACGTGTGCGATTTTGTTCCTTCGATCTCCTTTCTCTACATGCGTGCCTCAATAAGATCGATTGCTTCTCCTTCTTTTGAACATCGAGCCACTCGCCTCCCCTCTCTTTTACCGCTTGTGGCCAATCGAGTGCGGTAAGTATCACAAAGCAAGGAAAAACCAGACAAACCTTCCTCCTCCGGCTCCTCATTCAGCTTCTTCCTTCACTCACAAACTAGCCGCAAATTAAGCTGGAAGCGACCCCACCAAACTTTTCCCTTACCCGATTTCTTCTNGTGTGTGTGTGTGTGTGTGTGTGTGTGTGTGTGTATGCTTTTATTTAATGATTTAATAAAATTTTTCATTCGCCCATTATTTTTTATCAACAACCCTTAACACGCAAGCAGAAGCTTCCCTTCTTCCCCTTCTTTTGGTCTCGACTCGAACCAACAGAACACCTGTGCGATTTTCTTCCTTCATCTCCTTCTTTCTCTACATGCGTGCCTCAATAAGCAATCGCTTCTCCTTCCTTTGAACACTGAGCCGCTCGCCTCCCCTCTCTTTTACCGCTTGTGGCCAATCGAGTGCAGTAAGTATCGCAAAGCAAGGAAAAACCATACGCTCCTTCTCATCCAGCTTCTTCCTTCACTCACAGACCAGCCGCAAATTAAGGGCTGGAAGCGACCCCACCAAAATTTTCCCTTATCTGATTTCTTCTGCACTCACTCTCTTTCTGGTCCTCGCTCATTCTATGCAGGCTACAAACGAAAAGAGCACCCCCTCGACTTCTAATAGCAAAGCCACTCCACAGTTATACTTCGATTCGATTTTATTTATTAACTAATAGTATATATATATATATAAATATATTAGTTATAACAATCTTCCATCGTTACAAAAATTTCGTCCTCAAAATTTGAAAATAATCATGAAAGAAAACATAGCTCAAATGAAAAGCTAGAAATATCTTTTTCGCATACCAGAAGCTCTCTCTTAAGTAGCGTCCTTCTATAATTCATGCTTCCATAAAATCTTCACAAATAAAATATTTCTATTACAAAGCTCCTTAGCATTATAATCTACTATTCTTTCAGGCTCCTTAACATAATTCAAATCAGGCTCCTTAACAAAATCTTCATATCACCCTACTTGATTCATCAACAATATATATTCTAAGTGAAGAAATATGAAAATATTATGCACTCCTTGCATATGAGCCGGTAAAGCCACATTTTTAATCCCCTCGATGATGTCATTTGAACTTATACACATGGGGCTCAATTTTCCTTTCTTTCCAAATCTATGCACACCATTCAAAGGACAAAATTTGATAAAAACAAAGTCTCCAACTTGAAACTGTACTGGCCTGCGCTTAGCATCATAATATATTCTTTGTCTATCATGCATTGACATTAGTCTCTCTGATCAGTCTATTCTTTTCAGTAGGATCATCAATGAAGTTAACTCCAGTGACTTTTCTTTCACCTATTTTAGCCCAATATAAAGGTGTCCTGCATTTTCTTTCATATAAAGCTTCATATGGAGTCTTCACAATACTAGCTAGGTAACTGTTATTCTAAGCACATTATACTAAAGATGCATGTGATTCCCATCATTCATCAATGTCAAGAATGCATAACTTTAGCAAATCCTCCAAATTCTGAATAGTTCTTTTTGATTGGTCATCTATCTCAGGGTCTATCTGAGGGTGAAAGGTTGTGTTGAAGTCAATCTGATGCCCAGAACTTTCTGAACCTTCTTCCATAATCTAGAAGTAAATATGTCATTTCTGTCAGAGATAATAGACATTGGCACTTTGTGCAATCTTATAATTTGATCCACATACAACTTGGCTAACTTCTCAACCAAATATGTTTGTCTAATGAGCAATAAATGGGCAAACTTAATCAATCTATCAACAATTACCCAAATAGCATCAAGACCTTGATGTGATTTAGGCAATCCAATCACAAAGTTCATAGCAATCTTAAGTTGAACAACTGATTTCAAGGATGCTGATGTTCTACCTTCACTAGTTGATATGTAGGATACTTAGCCACAAATTCTGATACACTTCTCATCAATCCTAGCCACCAAAATGTTTCCTTGAGATCATGGTACATTTTTTTACTCCCTGGATAAATAATAAAGCTAGATAAATGTGCCTCTAGAATTCCTCGTCTTAAATTATCAACATCAGGAACAAAAAACTTACCTTCAACATGCTCCATAAATATTTCAAAAAGCCATCCAAGTCTAGCACATACTTCTCCAATTTGCCATCTTTAACTTGCTCCAAGATTTTCCGAATATTGTCATTTCTGGCTAATGAATCCTTTCATTCTTCTTTTCAAAGTGTACTGCACACTCAACTAATTTAATTAAACCATAATGTCATCACTATAATTAATTATAGATAGCTTCAACTTCTCCAAATCATTAAGTAACTGCTCCTACCGAGTAATTAAACAATTCAAATTACTAGAAACCTTCCTACTCAATGTATTTTCCACCACATTTGCATTTTTTGAATGGTATTGAATATCCAAATCATAATCTTAAATAAACTCCAACCACCTTCTTTGCCTTAGATTTAGCTCTCTTTCTGGATAAAGATATATTTCAAACTCGGGTGATCAATAAATACCTCGCTTCGAGCTCCATACAGATAGTGCCTCAATATTTCAAGTGAAGAAACAACTGGTGCATGCTCCAAATCATGTGTGGGATAATTTCTTTTATAATTCTTCAATTGTGTTGAAGCATAGGCAATGACCCTTCCATACTGCATAAGTACACAAACCAAACCTTTAAAAAATGCATCACTGAAAATCTGAAACCCATCTGAATATGAATACACACCACTTGTAAAAGAAATAGGATACAACACTTCATATGTATAAACTAAAGATTACAATCTCCAAACTCACATAGCAACTCGAAAGTCTAATAAAATAGAAAATAACAACATATAAATAGTTCCCTTCTAGAAAACCCTAATTCTAATTAAATAAATATAAAAAATTTAAGGCCCCGAAAGCTAGACAGAAGCAATAGGAAAGAAAATCTCATATTTGGCACGAGATAAGACAGAATGTCTACATCACGTTTACGGAATAGTGAGACTCGCGAAATCCCACCGCTCCCACGCAGGCGGGATCGCAAGATCACAAATCCCGCACAGGACAGTTCTGCGTTTGCTCATCCTCCTGTAACAGCGCCCGCATCAGTCGGTCTCTCAGAAAGATTTTGGGTCTAATAGCAGCAGGAATAACATTGATTCTATTATTTAACTCCTGATAATATTATATTGAATTAGTTATTAGGAATATACATTCTAAAAAAACTTGAAACTATGAAATTAAAAAAAGTTGGAAAGGCGGAGACACCAAAGAAAGCATTTCTGTTAAAGCCAAATAAAGAGAAGAGTTGGAGCAAAATAAAAGGAGATACTGCAGAAAGAAATAGAGTCAAGACACATTTGAAAAAAAGCAAGTATTTAAAGGAGTGAATTGAGCTTGGAGTTTAAAAGAAACCATCTTCAGTAAAAATTGAATATCATCATCAAAATGAAATATTCAACATGACTGGCTCAAATTTAAGATGATATCATAGCTGTCAAGAAAGCCCCAAGAAGATGCATTGGCATCACTAAAAAATAAAATTATGACAAAAAAAGAAGCTTTTGCTGAAATTTGAGAGAAAAACTGACTCTAGATAAAAGCATGGAAGAAGAAATCAAGAAGTTCTTAAAACATGGGGATAAATTTATTGAAATAGAAGACAATTATAGAGACAAGTGATAATGTAAAGAGTTAGGGGAGTTTGTTTATTCCATTGAAGTCACTATGGCATATCCGCTGAATTAATGCTTGTTCTTGTGCACTCTAGCGATATTGTTCACAAGTACAACAAGCCAATCGAATATGGAGAGTTTAAAGCTTGTTTATATGTGTGTTTGTTTTTTTTTTATTTTATTTTTTGTTTAATTTTCTTATTTTTTAAATTTTTAATGACAATATGACGCTCATTTATGCTGTAGCAATAGCGTTCCATAGCAAAAGAAACAATTAAAATTGCTTTAACGCCATATTGCTTTTGGTTTAGCTTTTTCTCTTTTGTAAAATAGGATGAATATCATATCGGATCCAGAATTACTGTTATGGTAAAAGATGTTAATTTATCTTATTGCTTATCATCTTCAATAACTAGATGAAAGAATGAGAATTTCTTATGGATTTGCTACCACCAAAGTTTAAGATTGATGTTTGTTCAGCTCTCCTCATCTTAACATCGTTTTGGCAAGGAAAACTGAGAGAGAATCTCCCTTAAGCATATTTGTGGTCCAATGTTGAAAAAACTACTGAAAATACATTTCTAAGCCAAAGGAAATCAATATGGTGTACATTATGGCAGTTTCCATGCAGACATCAACTAAACAAAGTCCAATAATAAAATTTTCCTGGCTTTCATCCATGAATAAATATAATATAACTCATTGAAAAAGCAATGAACTGACCTTTTCCCAAATTTCGGAATGATAATCATTATACCATTTGGTCTC
Source organism: Phalaenopsis hybrid cultivar (assembly GCA_002079205.1). NCBI lineage: Eukaryota > Viridiplantae > Streptophyta > Magnoliopsida > Asparagales > Orchidaceae > Phalaenopsis > Phalaenopsis hybrid cultivar. Next base: position 14,999 of record JXCR01096193.1, on the reverse strand, counting down.
CACGAAAGATAACAATGAGCAATCAACTAGCTTACTCTGATATAGGGAACAAAAATGGTTACCAATTAAACTAAGAAATATAACCAATAAATTTCGTAAAATAATGTCACACAAAATACTGAATAAACAAAGACAGCGAAGATAAGAAGATAGATAACACATTATTCAATACCGATAATTTATATTAAGAAAGAAAATTCACTCGGAGGCACCACAAGCATCGATTTCCTTGGCACTAATGCTGCTGAACTCTATCGCTTTACAATGGTATAAAAGTTAAATGCTCTCTAAGACAGGATCAAAGGTTCTTTGGTAAAATAGAATGCTCCATAATTTCATTTATATGGCTAAAGTTTTATCACAAAAAACAGGAACCGTGCCTTCCAAATTATATTTCATACATGATGCCAAATCAGACAATATTACATAAATGGATCTTAAATTTGCAGTGGACGGCCATCCCAATGAAAACAAATAAGTAGTTTTCTGAGACATACATAATTGATGGCACGAAGAAACTAATATTTATGTTAAAGAAACTAACATTTTGTTCAAATGAAAGCGTGAATTTCACCCATTTACATAAAAAGAACTGCAACAATAATCAATAAAAAAAACATTCCATGAAGCACTAGCTAATTCCAGTGTCAAACCAAATTATTATTTGTATATTAAAGTCATCTTATTATACTCTGGAATTTGCTTACAAGCCTATAGAATTTATAATGAAGACAATCCATGCTCTGCAACATCGTTGAATCAGTAGAAAACATAATACTTGGGCTAATTTTATATGGATGTTTTGTAAACATGCCTTAAAGTAATTCATTCTGTTCCTCAACAAATGTTAATCAAATCCAGAACTAATTTCATGGCTTAATTAGGAAACAAGATAAACTTAGGCTTCATTTGGGATCACTTTTTTACTTTTATTTTTATTTCCAAAAAAATAGTTAAGAAGATAGAAAATATGTTTATTTTTAATCTTTAATTTTTCAAGTTCTAATAAAAAATGACTTACAACAACAACAACAAAGCCTTAATACCACTGCGTGGGGTCGGCTACATGAATCCTATTTCTACATTGCATCCTATTTAGTTTCATATTTTCATTTAGTTCTAATAAATTAAGATCATTTTTTAAACAATAAATACGCTTAAGTCTTCCTAGGTCTACCTCTGGCTTTACATAAGTCGAATCTAAAACATCTACTCTCCTAATCAGATTATCAGATGGGCGTTGTCCTCACTTTGGTTGAGGTCTAGAAATTTCTTTAGTAGCCTAGGTCTAGCCATAGGACTTTCCTACTGATTAGTCTTAGAAAACTAGAAAAGATACCCTCACCATTAGAAACTCAAAACTCTTCTCTTTACTCAACTTGAAGTTCCACATATTGGTCATAACCTCTAGCACTTAGTAGGTAAGATCATTATGGGGGAGCTCAAGAAGAGTTCCTATAGGGCTACTTGGCCTTAGGATTAACCCTAAGTGTTGGTTTGGAGCTAAGGTATACAATACCCTCACCATACCCTCACAATACCCTCACAATACCCTCACAATACCCTGGCTAAGACCAATATATGGGGACCCAAAATGGTGACTTCAAAGATCCCACAATACCCTCACAAAACCCTCACAATACTCTGGGGACCCAAAATGGAGATTTCATTGGTCCATGACTCATTCAAAATCGGTTCTTTACCCAATTGCACTTGAAATGCCCAACTTGGCCTTTTGCCCCTAGGCACCTCCAAATTACTTACTGCCATTAGAACCTAAATTTGGCCAAAATTCCCAAATTTTGCCAAATTACCCAAACCTGATCAAAAACTCATTCCAAACACTTGAATACATCTAAATTTGCCAAAAAACTGACAAAAATTTCCAAAAAATGGCCAAATTACCAAAATGCCCCTCTATGGTCTAAAAATCCAAAAATTCCAAAAATTCCCAAAAAATCCTAATAAATCCAAAATATTCCTAATTTCATTTTGTCCAACTACACCATGGTCCAATTTGGTCAATTTGACCATCTTTGACAAAAACCCCAAATTAGCCCCAATATTGGCTAACACTCCAAATCTCAACAATTGAATGACCTGAATCTCAAATTGGCATTTAATTTTTGTTGAAAATTTTTTGTGAGGTCATTTGTGACCAAACACAACAATCAATTTGAGTTTAATCCAAAGCTAGCTCAAGTTTGACCCAAATTAACCCCATATGCCTAATTTGGGTCTTAAATCCAAATTTCATCAAAATCCACCAAATTCACTACCAAATTGAATTCAAAATGACTTTCATCCTTCATAAAAGTTGTTCATCATGATGTTTTACACCAAACATAACAATCAATTTGGACTTACCCCAAAGCTAGCCCAAGTTTGACCCAAATTTAGCCTTACATGCTTAATTTAGGTCTAAAACCAAAACCCATTAAAATGTTTAACCCAAGTTTAGTCCTACATGCTTAACTTAAGTCTAAATCCAAATCTATTAAAACCCACCCAAATTGACCATCAAATCAACTTCAAAACAATTTTCATCCTTCATGAAAATTGTTCATTATAATATTTTACATTGAATACAACAATCAATTTGGACTTAGCCCAAAGCTAGCCCAAGTTTGACCCAAACTTAGCCCAACATGCTAAAATGGGTCAAAAATCACATCCACCAAATTGGTTAACCAATTGACCTCAAAATGACTTTCACCCTTCATGAAAGTTGTTCTTCATGGTCTCGGCTAGCCTAATTTTGACCCAAACTTAGCCCAACATGCTTAAAATGGGTCAAAAATAAAAAAATGAATTGATTAACCAATTGACCTCAAAATGACTTTCACCCTTCATGAAAGTTGTTCCTCATGATCTCTTGATTAACCAATTGACCTCAAAATGACTTTCACCCTTCATGAAAGTTGTTCCTCATGATCTTAACCAATTGACCTCAAAATGACTTTCACCCTTCATGAAAGTTGTTCCTTATGATCTCCTACATAACCAATTGACCTCAAAATGACTTTCACCCTTCATGAAAGTTGTTCCTCATGATCCTCTACTCTACCAATTGACCTCAAAATGACTTTCACCCTTCATGAAAGTTGTTCCTCATGGTCTCTTACACAAAATTGACCTCAAAATGACTTTCACCCTTCATGAAAGTTGTTCCTCATGGTCTCCTACACCAAACTTGACCTCAAAATGACTTTCCACCCTTCATGAAAGTTGTTCCTCATGGTCTCTAACACCAAATTCCATATTGACCTCAAAATGACTTTCACCCTTCATGAAAGTTGTTCCTCATGGTCTCTTACACCAAATTTCATATTTAATTGGGCCAATTAGACCTCAAAATGACTTTCACCCTTCATGAAAGTTGTTCCTCATGGTCTCCTACACCAAATGATGACCTCAAAATGACTTTCACCCTTCATGAAAGTTGTTCCTCATGGTCTCTTACACCAAATGAACCTCAAAATGACTTTCACCCTTCATGAAAGTTGTTCCTCATGATCTCCTACACCAAATGCCGTATTTAATTGGGCCACTCAAAATGACTTTCACCCTTCATGAAAGTTGTTCCTCATGGTCTCTTACACCAAATGTCATGAGTAAATATGCTTAAAATGGGTCAAAAATCAAAAATCCATCAAATTGATTAACCAATTGACCTCAAAAGACACTTTCACCCTTCATGAAAGTTGTTCCTCATGATCTCCTACACCAAATTCCATATTTAATTTTCACCCTTCATGAAAGTTGTTCCTCATGATCTCCTACACCAAATTCCATATTTAATTGGGCATAAAATGGGTCAAAAATCAAAAATCCGAATTGATTAACCAATTGACCTCAAAATGACTTTCACCCTTCATGAAAGTTGTTCCTCATGATCTCTTGATTAACCAATTGACCTCAAAATGACTTTCACCCTTCATGAAAGTTGTTCCTCATGATCTTAACCAATTGACCTCAAAATGACTTTCACCCTTCATGAAAGTTGTTCCTTATGATCTCCTACATAACCAATTGACCTCAAAATGACTTTCACCCTTCATGAAAGTTGTTCCTCATGATCCTCTACTCTACCAATTGACCTCAAAATGACTTTCACCCTTCATGAAAGTTGTTCCTCATGGTCTCTTACACAAAATTGACCTCAAAATGACTTTCACCCTTCATGAAAGTTGTTCCTCATGGTCTCCTACACCAAACTTGACCTCAAAATGACTTTCCACCCTTCATGAAAGTTGTTCCTCATGGTCTCTAACACCAAATTCCATATTGACCTCAAAATGACTTTCACCCTTCATGAAAGTTGTTCCTCATGGTCTCTTACACCAAATTTCATATTTAATTGGGCCAATTAGACCTCAAAATGACTTTCACCCTTCATGAAAGTTGTTCCTCATGGTCTCCTACACCAAATGATGACCTCAAAATGACTTTCACCCTTCATGAAAGTTGTTCCTCATGGTCTCTTACACCAAATGAACCTCAAAATGACTTTCACCCTTCATGAAAGTTGTTCCTCATGATCTCCTACACCAAATGCCGTATTTAATTGGGCCACTCAAAATGACTTTCACCCTTCATGAAAGTTGTTCCTCATGGTCTCTTACACCAAATGTCATGAGTAAATGCTTAAAATGGGTCAAAAATAAAAAATCCACCAAATTGATTAACCAATTGATCTAGATTTCACCCTTCATGAAAGTTGTTCCTCATGGTCTCTTACACCAAATGTCATATTTAATTGGGTCAATTGACATGTCTAACATAGTTCAAACACAAGCTTTGGTCATATGCACTTTCTTGGACTTATGGCCAAATCCAAACCAATTGAGCTTGGTATGGTCAAATGAGCATTACCTTAACTCATCCTAGACCCTAGAGTTGAGTTTAAAACCAGTCACCAACCAATGGTTAAGCTTGATATTTATCTCATGGGTAAAATTTTATTTTAATTTTAAAAGGGATAAAGAGGATTAAATCAAAGTACTTGTCATACCATATGTCAATACTCTATGGTGTCATTTTTACTGCTCATTATAAGCTTTAACCATGACCCAACCTTTGGTTAACCACTTTAACCCAAGCTAAAGCCCAAAACCGTGAGCCCTCACATGGACAATACCAAATTCATGTCAAGAAGCCACCTCAGCTCAAGTTGAGCTGAGAGCTCCTCTGCTTAACACCTAAGCAGTGGGGCTAACCCCTCAATTGGCCAACCAAGTTTCCCCTTGGCCAATTTCTATAAAAAACCCCCCACGACCATGAATAGTATGGTAAGAAAATTTTTCACCAAGGCCTCTCAAACTCCTCAGAGAGCTTCTTTAAGAGTCGCTTAACACATTACAATCCATTTCCCTCTCCCAATTCCACCACAAAAATCCAATTTTAAGTTTGAATTCCTGCCCGAAACCAGGACAAACTTCAATCCGAGCCCACACAGCACCAAACTTCAAACAAATTGGCTCTACACCTTCACAACAGTGAAGGAAGCCAAACCCCCATCAATTCCCCCTCTGAAATAGCCTCTACCATAGCTCTCAACCAACACCCAAAATCGGCTGTGGTCGAAATCATATATAGGTCTTACACTAGAGCCAGAGGCTTCATCCCTAAGCTCTTTGGGACCCAACGAAGGTGTGATTAATCTCTGATCAAGGCAAAACCTATCGAAGCAAAGGTATAGCCTCACTCACTCTCCCGAACCTTCGCGATATCTACATTTATAATGGCTTGATTTCATAAAATGTTTACCATATAGATGTGTTCCAAGACGAACAATTTAAAAAAATAATCATCAAAATCCATTAAGAAACGAGAGAGATATTAATGTTTTAAGTTGGACGGCTCTCGGTTAAGACCATCGGGGACGATGAATGGATGTCGTCCATTCTCACGTGTGAGAATGAATGGCGGAGATCAAGCCGGACAATCCTCTGGAACGATACGGCGGGCTGCGTGACAGCTGACTCAGAAGGCGACGTCGAATGGAAGCGCGTCGCGTGGCTGTTCGACGGATCCGATGATCCAGTCAGCCCGCAGTTTGAATAAATAAAGGGTATTTAATAAATTCAGAAAATAGCCTCTAAACTTCAAAAATTCATATCTTTGCATAGAAAATTCATAAAAATAAAATAAAAATACCCTCTTGCTCAGTGA
>JXCR01096191.1:195516-216481 GCA_002079205.1 Phalaenopsis hybrid cultivar | reverse complement strand
TGAAGATTTTCTTGGTTCCTACAAACTTATTGTGTGTTTTGATCTGTTTGGGACTTGTGTGGACCAACAGATAGTTGAGCAAGGGTATTAGTTTAACCTCTTTGAAGTTTACTTAAATTAACACATTGGTAGAATAGGGTCAAAGCTTTTGATTAAATGACTGACTCTGGAGAAGCACAAAATTGGTTAAAAATTAAATATGTCAAATGTAAGAATTTTGGCTTTTTTGCTCCCTTTCACATCCACCTCTAGACTATTTCTAGAGTGTGGTGATAGTTTCTGTTTCAATTTTTCATGATTGCTATCTTGATACTTTGTGTTGTTATTTTCTTGTTCTTCATTTTTTTTGTTCTTATTTTCGTGTTATTTATTCTTTTGTGTTCAAGCAGTTTATGATGTTAATTCGTATTTGCTTGGATTTATTGGTTTCATTATGTTAATCATGTGACCTTTTATATATTAAAATTTTAATATTTGTGGCTACTGGAAAAAGGCATTATTCCTTTCATATTAATAATAACTTTTTACAATCCAATTTTATTTGATGTTACTAGAAGCATATTTTCAAGGGGAGTTTTCTTTTACTCTCATTTTAGCTTACATTATCATATATTTTCCATCATTAAAAATGTGGAGATTATTAATCCTTTGAACCCGAAAATACTTAAATTTTTTTTATAACAACAAGCATACATTTTAGTCATAGTACCTTGCACATGATATTCTTATTGATTCATCATATCCTATGATGGAAGATCCCTTCTCATTTGTTCAAGCTTTTTTTCAAAACTAGATGATTGATTTAGATTCTTTTTAGGAAGCAGCGGTTGGTGTCCTTGCACACGCTAGCGCCTGGTGATGATTACCTTGTCAATGGTAAAATTTATCATTGAGAGTACTCTGCAGTGACGCAAGGCTTCCTGCGCGGAAGCTGGACACGAGAGATCCTGCAGTTGACCCAACCGGTCTAGGGGAGCCCAGTTCAGGCCGCGTAAAGAGTCAAGTGGCATTAAGCGACCTAGGCGGCATTCCTTTTGTGTCCCCTGCTCCCTTCACGTCTCTCACTCGATTGAGCGATATTTTTCGAAGGGCGGCANAGCTGGACACGAGAGATCCTGCAGTTGACCCAACCGGTCTAGGGGAGCCCAGTTCAGGCCGCGTAAAGAGTCGAGTGGCATTAAGCGACCTAGGCGGCATTCCCTTTGTGTCCCCTGCTCCCTTCACGTCTCTCACTCGATTGAGCGATATTTTACGAAGGGTGGCGATGCCGCCAACCCTTCTCCTCTTTCATTTTCTCTTCTTTCTTGTTTGGAGTTTAATTATATTGTTGTTAGTGAGAGTTAAGGTTAGTTTTGCTGTAAATTGATTTCAAATTTTTTGTGTGAAATCATTTTCTCCGTTCTGAGGCTGTATCCGAGGTGGTGGTGGTGCTCCGGTTGTATCCTACTCCGAAGTGGTAATTGTATCTCCCCTTTTATCTTTCCTATTCTGTCTCCTACACTTCTCTTAGCCGCCGACTATTCCTAATTGCTTGCCTGTGCGCTGCCGACCNGTTCTGAGGCTGTATCCGAGGTGGTGGTGGTGCTCCGGTTGTATCCTACTCCGAAGTGGTAATTGTATCTCCTCTTTTATCTTTCCTATTCTGTCTCCTACACTTCTCTTAGCCGCCGACTATCCCTAATTGCTTGCCTGTGCGCTGCCGACTCCGTTTCTGTTGCAATAACTTGTTCTCCAGCTCTTTTCCCGACATTCAGCCGTCCCAATTGCTGTCCTGCTACTCCTAGCTGCTACCTCACCTTCCCGCCAACCTCCACTGCCCTTCAAATACACTCTCGAGGTGACCGTTTGTGTTTTGGTGATGTTATTTCCAGTTTTTGTGTGTTGTAACCCTCATTTCCTATTAATAAAAGTTGTTTTTGTGGTTTGGGATTTCTCCTCCGGTATCATTTCGTATTAGAGCTAGTTCAACCCTAGTCCTATCTTAAGGGTTTCCTAGTGCCCACTTTACTCCCCCACCAGAACATTTTCTTTTCTACCTTGAACCACCCATTCCAAAACCAATCCTTAAATTCTCTTTGCTGATTTTCAAAATCAACAACAGTCTCAAACACCATTTCTCACNAGAGCTAGTTCAACCCTAGTCCTATCTTAAGGGTTTCCTAGTGCCCACTTTACTCCCCCACCAGAACATTTTTTTTTCTACCTTGAACCACCCATTCCAAAACCAATCCCTAAATTCTCTTTGCTGATTTTCAAAATCAACAACAGTCTCAAACACCATTTCTCATCTCCCAACGCTAAACCTTAGCCTTGCCACTAATGAGATACATGCCCGAGCCCCACCTAGAAGAGATACTACGAGAGATCCGCTGACTTCGGCAGTGGATTACAGACATTGAAAATGAAATCCAATGAAAGTTTATTCTCGACCGTGATCCGAAAAGTCGGAGGGAGGAACGAGAAGATATGAAGTTGAAGCGGGAAACACAACGCTAGTTCCTACCAAGTTACTACTGCCAAAAGCTGCAGATTTTAGCTTCCGATGTGGAGAGACCACAACACCACGGGACATCCCTAGCTACTATCCAGCGAAACCAATTTGTGAGTTTGTCACAGCCAGAAAATTTGGCAAGTGCCACTAATTTAGGCTTTTTGAGGTAGAATGCACAACCAGGAGAGTGATCTACTTCACCGAGCAGAGCTTCTTTGAAAATTTAGGTAAAGATACTNGTGAGTTTGTCACAGCCAGAAAATTTGGCAAGTGCCACTAATTTAGGCTTTTTGAGGTAGAATGCACAACCATGAGAGTGATCTACTTCACCGAGCAGAGCTTCTTTGAAAATTTAGGTAAAGATACTGCAAGAACTATAGACGGTGAAGACATAAATGAGGAGAACCCGCTTCCAGTTAAAGTTATGAATGGTGATCAGGAAGAATATACAAACTTCAGAGAGGATTCTCATCTTTCAACCAACAAGGAAGAGACGTCACCAAATTTGGTTGGCTTCGAGATAGAGATTTTAGCTGAGGTAATAGACGCTTCTTTAGAATGTAGTAACTTTGAGGTAATAAGCAACCCAACAAAGCCTGAGATGATGGTGCCTTGAGCCAGCATTTTGCAGACATTGAGAAGAACATCAACAAGAGCAACCTTGGATGTCTACAAGGGTTATGGGTTTGAGGAGCCAACATCACATACAACGTCACCACAGATAAGGGAAATACAAATATTTCAAATTTATAGACCCCCACCTGAGCTACTCATACGGAGGGTGATCCAACGTGTCCGAAGAGCAGTCATTTTGTGCCATGTTGGGAACGTTACATGAAGTTATTTAGAGGTTATTTTTAGTTTAACATGAGATTCTTCGCCAAATATGCAGACAAGAGATGTGAATCTTAGCTTGGTAATGGGCCCAAGGAGCTTGATGGGGAAGCAAATTTTGCAATGGGATCCAAGTTTCTTCAATGGAGAAGAGGTTTCTTCTAAGTGAGTTCTAGTAAGAGTGGTGCAGCCTGCCGCAGATCCCACCCTGGATTTGACTTCTTCTTGCATACTAGTTATTCAACATCACTCAACCAAAATACGAGTGGAAGAAGCGGGTTACAACTGGAATGACTCGATACACGATTCTTGAGAATACCCGTCTATCGATAGTTCTCGCTCAAGTTGTGCCAAAGATAGATAGATACATATTCTATCATAATATGCTTTGGAATGACTGCATCTATTTGATCGATTTGCTAGGACTGTTAATGTCGGGTTATGAAAAGCTTGAAGCTTTGACAAATGAAGTCGAAGCTCTCCCAACCCCGAGAGACTAACGCAGGGCTTCTCACGCGGAAGCGAGACGTGAGAGATCCTGCATTTGACCCGACTAGTCCAGGGAAGCCTGATCTTGGCCGCCTAAAGTGTTGAGCGACATTAAGCAACCTAGGCGGCATTCCCTTCTCGTCTCCCACTCGATCGAGCAGCATTTTAGGAAGGGAGGCAATGCGGCCAACCCTTCTCCTCCTTCCTTTTTTTTTTCTTGTTTGGAGTCTATTTATATTTTTGTTAGTGAGAGTTAGGGTTACTTTTGTTGTGAGTTTATTTCATGACTATATCTGACTCCGAGGTGGTGATTATATAACCCCTTTTATCTTTTCTACTCCATCTCCTTCACTTCCCTTAGCCGTGGGTTATACCGAACCGCTTCCCTTGCACTGCTGAACCCATTTTTGCTGCAATAACTTGCTGTCCAGCCCTTTCCCTTCCACTTTTCCTAGTAGCCAGCCATCCCAACGGCTGTCTTGCTGCTCCCGGCTGCCACCCCACCTTCCCACCAACCTCAATTGCCCTTCAAATACACTCTCGAGGTGTTTGTTTGTGTTTTGGTGATGTTATTTTCAGTTTGTGTGTTGTGACTCTCTTTTCCTATTAATAAAAGTTGTTTTTGTGGTTTCGGCTTTCTCCTCCCATATGATGCAATCTTTCTATTGCTGATAAAATGATGGTTATTTATCACAACATATTTTTTATTCTGATTGGAGCAGTCAAAGCATCGACTTTTTGGCAGATAAAAGATTTCACATTCTTTATACTGGAAGGAGTAGAGATTAGAAGAAAATCTATTGCTATTCTCTTATTCTCACTAGGCATCAAGCCAGATAGCCTAAATGAAAATTTTGTATTTTTGTGCTTTATTATAATTTTCTGTTTTGCTCTGATATTTTTTTATTAAATGTCTTCCATGTATTTTTATCATTGTCTACTAAATATATTTTGGCTTAAAAAATAATAATGAACACATTATTCTTAACTCTAATGGTGGTTTTAAGTGTAAAACTAGAAATTCTACAACCACTTGTCGATGTTGATAGGAAATATTGAAAAGGGTGGAGGTGGAGAATCTTAAAGAACTTGCATTTAAAAAGCGATCGTTTTTTTTAACTTACGGAATTTGTGTAGGTTTGGCAGAGAAGCGAGATTTTCGCTCATTTCTGCTTTGTATCTTTAAATTACAAACGAATATTGTTTATTAAACTTACATTTTGCAAAACTTAAAGATTTAGCTTTTTCAAGGCAATTTATGTTCTAACTTATTTTTCGAAGACATACAAGTATGATTTTTGTCTTGGTATCCTTGATTAACACGTTTGTCTAACCATGCTAATAGAAACTACAATAAACCAAAGCATTTTTTGTGAATACAATGAATTATGAGGTAATGTGATTTCAGCAGCATTAATAAACCAAACATCTAAAAAATATATATTAGAAACATTTTATTTTAATCAAACCTCTTGTCTTTTTCTGGCCCTGCACGGTGCATAAAAGCCCATCATTGTTCAGATTGTTTGAGTAAAAGTCATTGATTTGAATGATGTCTTGATATTATAAGATCTTAGTTACATATTCATTCTTCAAAAATTTCACCGAAATGATTAGCTAATAACATTACATTGTGTTTGTTTTTTTTTCCTTTTACAGTCAGAACAAATTCGTAACCATGTCTTCCGAGAGTGAGAAAGGGGATTGCTTTGGCTGGGCAGCAAGAGACACATCTGGAATTCTCTCACTTTACAAGTTCAACAGAAGGTTTAAAATAGATAATATTTTTCATTTTTATTAAATTTTTTCTTTTAATGTTGAAAGAGAAAAGCTAGAATCCTTGTAAGAAGCACTGATATTAATTTGATGACAAATTCTTGGAGGAAGCAATAGATAGTGAATGAATGAGTTTGATTGTAGAGAGTGAGAGAACCAAAGCAAAAAATCGAGCCTAATGAGTGAGATGAGAGAGAAAGGTATTTGAAAGAGAGAGGGATACGAGGAAGAAGCTATGAATAGTGGTAAAGATGCGTGCAAGGGAGATGGCCATCCAAAAAGGAGATAAAGAAGCCAGACAGAAGCCACTATTATTTAACAACTCCATCCTTTAAACTTGATTAGTACCCAAATAGCATAGAAAAGTAAACTTCAATACAATCTAGACAAAAAATTTAATGTTGACGTAAGGAACAATGATAATAAAGAACATGACATGAAGAATTTAATAACCATGACAAATGATATGAATAATGACTAACTTTCGCACTTACTGTAAGAGTAAGTCAATTATGTTGGATTGAGAGTCAGATAACAATTTTGACTGGCTAATATTTGTAATTATGTTGGACAACTACTATAACTTTTTTATTCTTTTTCATACTGTCTCCAGCCCCACACTTTCAAATTCTACTACTTAAACTTAGATGTATTGGTGCTTGATGATATTATGCCTATTAATTTATATATATTTATGCAGCCTATTGTCATGGACAAAAAGTTCCACATCAGCTAGGTATAGGGTNTTTTCATACTGTCTCCAGCCCCACACTTTCAAATTCTACTACTTAAACTTAGATGTATTGGTGCTTGATGATGTTATGCCTATTAATTTATATATATTTATGCAGCCTATTGTCATGGACAAAAAGTCCCACATCGGCTTGGTGTAGGGCCAAAGAACAGTATTTAAGTCCTAGGCTGACCACTTCTTTTAAAAGAGTTTTTTTGGGAGGTGACAAGTGGTATCAGAGCAGATTACTGTCTGTCAGGTGTGTGGACTCTCCATGGTCCAGTGGGACCCTAGGAGAAGCCGATCCGTGACGAGGGCGTCACGTGATTGAGTAGAGAAGAATGTCACGGACAAAAAGTCCCACATCGGCTAGGTGTAGAGCCGAAGAACAATATTTAAGTCATGGGCTGCTCACTTTTCTTAAGAGCTCTTTTAAGAAGTGACACTATGCTCACATCTTGGTGTGATCTGGTCACATNCCCTAGGAGAAGCCGATCCGTGACGAGGGCGTCACGTGATTGAGTAGAGAAGAATGTCACGGACAAAAAGTCATACATTGGCTAGGTGTAGAGCCGAAGAACAATATTTAAGTCCTGGGCTGCTCACTTTTCTTAAGAGCTCTTTTAAGAGGTGACACTATGCTCACATCTTGGTGTGATCTGGTCACAGNTAAGGGAAATACAAATATTTCAAATTTATAGACCCCCACCTGAGCTACTCATACGGAGGGTGATCCAACGTGCCCGAAGAGCAGTCATTTTGTGCCATGTTTGGAACGTTACATGAAGTTATTTAGAGGTTATTTTTAGTTTAACATGAGATTCTTCGCCAAATATGCAGACAAGAGATGTGAATCTTAGCTTGGTAATGGGCCCAAGGAGCTTGATGGGGAAGCAAATTTTGCAATGGGATCCAAGTTTCTTCAATGGAGAAGAGGTTTCTTCTAAGTGAGTTCTAGTAAGAGTGGTGCAGCCTGCCGCAGATCCCACCCTGGATTTGACTTCTTCTTGCATACTAGTTATTCAACATCACTCAACCAAAATACGAGTGGAAGAAGCGGGTTACAACTGGGATGACTCGATACACGATTCTTGAGAATACCCGTCTATCGATAGTTCTCGCTCAAGTTGTGCCAAAGATAGATAGATACATATTCTATCATAATATGCTTTGGAATGACTGCATCTATTTGATCGATTTGCTAGGACTGTTAATGTCGGNCAAGTTTCTTCAATGGAGAAGAGGTTTCTTCTAAGTGAGTTCTAGTAAGAGTGGTGCAGCCTGCCGCAGATCTCACCCTAGATTTGACTTCTTGCATACTAGTTATTCAACATCACTCAACCAAAATACGAGTGGAAGAAGCGGGTTACAACTGGGATGACTCGATACACGATTCTTGAGAATACCCGTCTATCGATAGTTCTCGCTCAAGTTGTGCCAAAGATAGATAGATACCTATTCTATCATAATATGCTTTGGAATGACTTTATCTATTTGATCGATTTGCTAGGACTGTTAATGTCGGGTTATGAAAAGCTTGAAGCTTTGATAAATGAAGTCGAAGCTCTCCCAACCCCGAGAGACTAACGCGNATGTCGGGTTATGAAAAGCTTGAAGCTTTGACAAATGAAGTCGAAGCTCTCCCAACCCCGAGAGACTAACGCAGGGCTTCTCACGCGGAAGCGAGACGTGAGAGATCCTGCATTTGACCCGACTAGTCCAGGGAAGCCTGATCTTGGCCGCCTAAAGTGTTGAGCGACATTAAGCAACCTAGGCGGCATTCCCTTCTCGTCTCCCACTCGATCGAGCAGCATTTTAGGAAGGGAGGCAATGCGGCCAACCCTTCTCCTCCTTCCTTTTTTTTTTCTTGTTTGGAGTCTATTTATATTTTTGTTAGTGAGAGTTAGGGTTACTTTTGTTGTGAGTTTATTTCATGACTATATCTGACTCCGAGGTGGTGATTATATAACCCCTTTTATCTTTTCTACTCCATCTCCTTCACTTCCCTTAGCCGTGGGTTATACCGAACCGCTTCCCTTGCACTGCTGAACCCATTTTTGCTGCAATAACTTGCTGTCCAGCCCTTTCCCTTCCACTTTTCCTAGTAGCCAGCCATCCCAACGGCTGTCTTGCTGCTCCCGGCTGCCACCCCACCTTCCCACCAACCTCAATTGCCCTTCAAATACACTCTCGAGGTGTTTGTTTGTGTTTTGGTGATGTTATTTTCAGTTTGTGTGTTGTGACTCTCTTTTCCTATTAATAAAAGTTGTTTTTGTGGTTTCGGCTTTCTCCTCCCATATGATGCAATCTTTCTATTGCTGATAAAATGATGGTTATTTATCACAACATATTTTTTATTCTGATTGGAGCAGTCAAAGCATCGACTTTTTGGCAGATAAAAGATTTCACATTCTTTATACTGGAAGGAGTAGAGATTAGAAGAAAATCTATTGCTATTCTCTTATTCTCACTAGGCATCAAGCCAGATAGCCTAAATGAAAATTTTGTATTTTTGTGCTTTATTATAATTTTCTGTTTTGCTCTGATATTTTTTTATTAAATGTCTTCCATGTATTTTTATCATTGTCTACTAAATATATTTTGGCTTAAAAAATAATAATGAACACATTATTCTTAACTCTAATGGTGGTTTTAAGTGTAAAACTAGAAATTCTACAACCACTTGTCGATGTTGATAGGAAATATTGAAAAGGGTGGAGGTGGAGAATCTTAAAGAACTTGCATTTAAAAAGCGATCGTTTTTTTTAACTTACGGAATTTGTGTAGGTTTGGCAGAGAAGCGAGATTTTCGCTCATTTCTGCTTTGTATCTTTAAATTACAAACGAATATTGTTTATTAAACTTACATTTTGCAAAACTTAAAGATTTAGCTTTTTCAAGGCAATTTATGTTCTAACTTATTTTTCGAAGACATACAAGTATGATTTTTGTCTTGGTATCCTTGATTAACACGTTTGTCTAACCATGCTAATAGAAACTACAATAAACCAAAGCATTTTTTGTGAATACAATGAATTATGAGGTAATGTGATTTCAGCAGCATTAATAAACCAAACATCTAAAAAATATATATTAGAAACATTTTATTTTAATCAAACCTCTTGTCTTTTTCTGGCCCTGCACGGTGCATAAAAGCCCATCATTGTTCAGATTGTTTGAGTAAAAGTCATTGATTTGAATGATGTCTTGATATTATAAGATCTTAGTTACATATTCATTCTTCAAAAATTTCACCGAAATGATTAGCTAATAACATTACATTGTGTTTGTTTTTTTTTCCTTTTACAGTCAGAACAAATTCGTAACCATGTCTTCCGAGAGTGAGAAAGGGGATTGCTTTGGCTGGGCAGCAAGAGACACATCTGGAATTCTCTCACTTTACAAGTTCAACAGAAGGTTTAAAATAGATAATATTTTTCATTTTTATTAAATTTTTTCTTTTAATGTTGAAAGAGAAAAGCTAGAATCCTTGTAAGAAGCACTGATATTAATTTGATGACAAATTCTTGGAGGAAGCAATAGATAGTGAATGAATGAGTTTGATTGTAGAGAGTGAGAGAACCAAAGCAAAAAATCGAGCCTAATGAGTGAGATGAGAGAGAAAGGTATTTGAAAGAGAGAGGGATACGAGGAAGAAGCTATGAATAGTGGTAAAGATGCGTGCAAGGGAGATGGCCATCCAAAAAGGAGATAAAGAAGCCAGACAGAAGCCACTATTATTTAACAACTCCATCCTTTAAACTTGATTAGTACCCAAATAGCATAGAAAAGTAAACTTCAATACAATCTAGACAAAAAATTTAATGTTGACGTAAGGAACAATGATAATAAAGAACATGACATGAAGAATTTAATAACCATGACAAATGATATGAATAATGACTAACTTTCGCACTTACTGTAAGAGTAAGTCAATTATGTTGGATTGAGAGTCAGATAACAATTTTGACTGGCTAATATTTGTAATTATGTTGGACAACTACTATAACTTTTTTATTCTTTTTCATACTGTCTCCAGCCCCACACTTTCAAATTCTACTACTTAAACTTAGATGTATTGGTGCTTGATGATATTATGCCTATTAATTTATATATATTTATGCAGCCTATTGTCATGGACAAAAAGTTCCACATCAGCTAGGTATAGGGTCAAAGAACAGTATTTAAGTCCTAGGCTGACCACTTCTTTTAAAAGAGTTTTTTTGGGAGGTGACAAGTGGTATCAGAGCAGATTACTGTCTGTCAGGTGTGTGGACTCTCTATGGTCCAGTGGGACCCTAGGAGAAGCCGATCCGTGACGAGGGCGTCACGTGATTGAGTAGAGAAGAATGTCACGGACAAAAAGTCATACATTGGCTAGGTGTAGAGCCGAAGAACAATATTTAAGTCCTGGGCTGCTCACTTTTCTTAAGAGCTCTTTTAAGAGGTGACACTATGCTCACATCTTGGTGTGATCTGGTCACAGTTGTTGTTGATTTAGAATTTTCTTCTAAACTTAAAATTCTCTTAATATGATATACATTATCCATATTATTGCTAATCATATATTGAGTGTTAATATAGATTGTTATGGCCATGAAATAACTTGAGAATAATGTAATCAATTTTGAGTGATTTGCAAAATCTTCTTTTCTTTCATATGTAGTTATTATATTTTACAAATTTATATAAATCCTAACATACACACACACACACACACAAATATGACTTATTTCTTTCTGAAATATGAATGCATCAAAGTGGCACCTCTGTTTTTATCTCATAATCTGTACAAAGTACAAGCTTTTTTATTTGTCTCTCTTGAAGTTTAATGGATTATTTGATTTTTGTCCTATCGTGGGCATAGGCTGATCTTACCAAATCACGTAAATTTTTGTGTTCGTGATCTCTTTTACAGTTACTTTATGGTTCAAAGTTTATGGAGAGTACAATGTCAAGTAAGCTAGAGATCAAGAAATACAAAGATTCTATTTGCTTCAAATGTAGAAAGATACGCTGTTAGATGATATCTAAATGCATTCAATTCAAACATTCAAGGCTGGGAAATACTAGTGCGATTTTTTATGATAAAGATCTAGCATTGTTAGAATTTTGTCTCTAAGGTGAAGTTTGATAAGTATATAGTGATAAATTTCTTCCAAATTTGACTTGTTTGAATACAGCATGCATTATCATCATTGTTGTACATACTAGATTAAGATTCGATTTGATTTGTTTTTGAGAAGAGAATTATGTAATCAATTTTGAGAGATTTTTTTATTTACGCATGGGATTATCAAAATTTTAAACTAATGTAAATCCTTACTTATATATGCCTCCTGTTATCTACCCCTAGAATCTCACATGCCACAAAGGTTTCAAGGCAAAAGCTAGTTGTACTAGAATAGAGAGGGGGGTCGACTGCTATTATGGCAAACGTTCAACAATCGTAGCAATTGAAAATAAAAAAAAGGTGGTGTTCAACTTCAGCTTTTTTCAGAGAGAACGAAGAATTTGTCTTTTATGTGTGCATAATTTTTCCTCAATTATTTTTGCGGTTCATCATATTTACTTATAAGGTTATAAATGGGCTGACATTGTATTATTATGGAACAGATGATTGATAAGTCGATAAATTAGGAAGTCACACTTAAACTAAAACAACACCTACTTTATCATTCTACCTTCCCATGCGCAATACTAGATTGCTATTTCAGTTCCAGCATAGCGGGAAACCTTACACTACTGTATTTTGTTAGGATCAAAATTATTTGACATTTTCTCTTTCTCCAGCCATTCCTAACTAGTTTTGCTGAATATTATCAATGTTTATCATGTTTGGCTTATCCTGGAGTTACCAGCTTTATAATTTTAGACACCAATAAGCATGACTAGTCCTTTATTCATTACTTCAATAAGAACTAATTTTTGAAACAAATGAAGCATATGCATTTTCTTTGCCAAATTCTGACAACAGTCAAATGGGGTTGTGCTCCTTTGACCTGGTCGGACAAGGTTGATACCTCTGTTTTAAAAGGCATTTATGGGTCGCGCCCCAGGGCGAGGCGTAAGCCTATTCGTCCCCAGCCCGTGAGGGGGCGTAAAGCTCACGGGACGTACTGCCCAGAGTGCTTGGAGCTCTATTATGCGCTTCATGGGGCTGTCGGTCAACTTTTTGATTTGAAAATATGAATATGAAAATAATTTTTGAAATTTAATTTAAATATAAGAGATATATATTTTTGGTTTTGAAAGTAATATGTTTTTAATTTTGAAAAGAAATGAGACCAAATGGATCTCATTCGTCCAATAGTTTGCATAATCGTGTCCAATACCGCAAATATTACACCCTCCCGAAAGATGAGTGTTTTTCTCGACGATAGACCCAATCCTGCAAATTAAGAGATTTGTGACATCCATTTGGTCTGCGAACATTTTATGTATGACCGACAATTTCTCCTATTTAATACAAAGATTAAATATGATTTATTTTACCTGGGTTCCAAGTTCCTTATAGAGGCAAGCCCCTATAGTTAATTACATCTCAAATGATGAGAGTCACTTGAGAAAACTCTCGATTATGATCAGTGATTTTAGTCTTCAAGAATTCAAGGTTTAGGTTTTCACGGTAGGACGTGAAAAAACAAGTGGGAGTGGCTCAAGTATGAACAATTCTTTTAGGAGTCCAATGGAAGTAAATGGTAGGGGGCGTCACAAATCTTGAGGAGGAACCTCAGTGACTTCCCAAATTATTCTACGGTGTGACTGTGTTTTAGAGACGATGTTATTTAAGTGTTTAATCCTGCTAATTTTATTGTTTGAGACTTACATTTGCATAATACTCGATTATGCAAATAGCCCGCAGAGATAAGAGGGTTTATGTCGTGTCACACGACAACCTCGGAACCTAAGACGGGTTAGGATTTATGCTGCACAACATGATTGTACATGAGCCTAAAAATCGAGTGTGAGGATTTACGTCGCGCTGGGCAAACTACCTCGAAGTCTTATAGGTTGCTATTATGCTAGGAAGAGATAATGTTGAAGAAGATCCTCTTGTTGCTCGCTTCAAGCTCATCGTCGTGCTGCCCACAAAGTTGACTTCAAGCTCCTGTTGTAGCGATGACTCCAGGGTTTAAGTGTTTGAGATTGGTGATTTATGTTTCCCAGTTTTGGTGTTAAAGTTTGGTTTTGTTTTGTTTCGGTTTTGGTTTCAGTGTTGGTTTTGCATGCAAAATAATCAAATTGCAGGTAAATAAAAGGTACTTGAAAGTTAAAATGCAATAAAGTAAAATGTTGTAGATAAACTGTAAAAACGTACCTAGGCATCTGCTACTGTTGCGTTATTAGTGTTGCGAGCATAGTATGATTTGCAACAGATTTAAATAAACTTGCAAGAAGATTAAACAAGGAGAGAAAATCCATCACGAAAGTCAGAAAAATAAGTCGTAGAAATCACAAAAAAGAAAACCCTTAGCGACATATGAAAGACCAAGACTTGGTGTAAGACACTGACAGAAGTGGAGGCTCAGAACTGGACTGTGTACTTCACGATCTTGAACAAGAGTTATCAACCCGACAATCTACAGAAAACAATCCTTAACCTCAATCCAAATAACTAGCCGCGGACCTTTATAAATTTTCATAGAAAGATTCTTTAATTTTCATAGAAAGATTTNATGTTTGGCTTATCCTGGAGTTACCAGCTTTATAATTTTAGACACCAATAAGCATGACTAGTCCTTTATTCATTACTTCAATAAGAACTAATTTTTGAAACAAATGAAGCATATGCATTTTCTTTGCCAAATTCTGACAACAGTCAAATGGGGTTGTGCTCCTTTGACCTGGTCGGACAAGGTTGATACCTCTGTTTTAAAAGGCATTTATGGGTCGCGCCCCAGGGCGAGGCGTAAGCCTATTCGTCCCCAGCCCGTGAGGGGGCGTAAAGCTCACGGGACGTACTGCCCAGAGTGCTTGGAGCTCTATTATGCGCTTCATGGGGCTGTCGGTCAACTTTTTGATTTGAAAATATGAATATGAAAATAATTTTTGAAATTTAATTTAAATATAAGAGATATATATTTTTGGTTTTGAAAGTAATATGTTTTTAATTTTGAAAAGAAATGAGACCAAATGGATCTCATTCGTCCAATAGTTTGCATAATCGTGTCCAATACCGCAAATATTACACCCTCCCGAAAGATGAGTGTTTTTCTCGACGATAGACCCAATCCTGCAAATTAAGAGATTTGTGACATCCATTTGGTCTGCGAACATTTTATGTATGACCGACAATTTCCCCTATTTAATACAAAGATTAAATATGGTTTATTTTACCTGGGTTCCAAGTTCCTTATAGAGGCAAGCCCCTATAGTTAATTACATCTCAAATGATGAGAGTCACTTGAGAAAACTCTCTTTAATGATCAGTGATTTTAGTCTTCAAGAATTCAAGGTTTAAGTTTTCACGGTAGGACGTGAAAAACAAGTGGGAGTGGCTCAAGTATGAACAATTCTTTCAGGAGTCCAATGGAAGTAAATGGTAGGGGAGTCACAAATCTTGAGGAGGAACCTCAGTGACTTCCCAAACTATTCTACGGTGAGACTGTGTTTTAGAGACGATGTTATTTAAGTGTTTAATCNAAGTTCCTTATAGAGGCAAGCCCCTATAGTTAATTACATCTCAAATGATGAGAGTCACTTGAGAAAACTCTCGATTATGATCAGTGATTTTAGTCTTCAAGAATTCAAGGTTTAGGTTTTCACGGTAGGACGTGAAAAAACAAGTGGGAGTGGCTCAAGTATGAACAATTCTTTTAGGAGTCCAATGGAAGTAAATGGTAGGGGGCGTCACAAATCTTGAGGAGGAACCTCAGTGACTTCCCAAATTATTCTACGGTGTGACTGTGTTTTAGAGACGATGTTATTTAAGTGTTTAATCCTGCTAATTTTATTGTTTGAGACTTACATTTGCATAATACTCGATTATGCAAATAGCCCGCAGAGATAAGAGGGTTTATGTCGTGTCACACGACAACCTCGGAACCTAAGACGGGTTAGGATTTATGCTGCACAACATGATTGTACATGAGCCTAAAAATGGAGTGTGAGGATTTACGTCGCGCTGGGCAAACTACCTCGAAGTCTTATAGGTTGTTATTATGCTAGGAAGAGATAATGCNCACGACAACCTCGGAACCTAAGACGGGTTAGGATTTATGCTGCACAACATGATTGTACATGAGCCTAAAAATCGAGTGTGAGGATTTACGTCGCGCTGGGCAAACTACCTCGAAGTCTTATAGGTTGCTATTATGCTAGGAAGAGATAATGTNAAAATCTAGGAGACCTACACTGAGAATTAGGTAGATAGGTTCTCACCTAGGGCGTGCTCCTAAAATCTAGGAAGCCTACATTTTAGCTTGTGCCTAAAATGATTTAAAGTGTTTTCCAACTAATCCTCAAATATTTCTAAGTGTTTTCCAAGTAATTAAATCAGAAATTATTTTTTTTTTGACTTAACCATTTAACAAAAGTAACAAAACAAACGAAAAGAGAAGGCCGACCCACTTCAAAAACTAACAAAGCCAAGGAACGAAACAATAAGTGGATCGGCCTAAAAAATTAAGTTATTTTAAAAAGTGTAATTATATTGACCCCTGAGAAGAGTACTTAAATATATCCCAAAACACTGTTTAGATCGGCCTGAATGTTCCACAATTCATAGTAAAAAAAGTAGAGCTCAAAAGCCACCAAATAAACTAAAAAAAAGTACAGCCCAGAAGCCACGAAACGGAACCAAAAAATACAACGCACAACGACACTTTCAAACAGCTCTAAACAATGGGCAATCAGTCCAAAATTTCCTCCAAAATAACAAATACAAAAATCACAAATCAGCCCAAAATCGGCACCTGAAATGACTCCAAAAACAGTTAAAAGTATCGAGCTNAACGACACTTTCAAACAGCTCTAAACAATGGGCAATCAGTCCAAAATTTCCTCCAAAATAACAAATACAAAAGTCACAAATCAGCCCAAAATCGGCACCTGAAATGACTCCAAAAAGAGTTAAAAGTATCGAGCAAGGGCAGCCCCCAAACACTGCCCTATGCAACCCTTAATCCTTCCAAAATTACTGAAAAATCAGCACCAAACACGACATGTGAAATCACCGAAATAGAAACAATTAAGGCTTCCAAAAAGAATCATAAATGTTCCCAAAGTATGTACGCTAATCGCTACACATGTGTTTGCATATCAAAACCTAAATTTAGTCAAATGCAATTAAAGGGACTTTGCATGCACATCACTCAATCCCTACATATTTACAAACCCATCACTCAAATTTTGATGTTTACATACCTACTACCTTGACTATGCATAAAAAAGTGCGNACTGCCCTATGCAACCCTTAATCCTTCCAAAATTACTGAAAAATCAGCACCAAACACGACATGTGAAATCACTGAAATAAAAACAATTAAGGCTTCCAAAAAGAATCATAAATGTTCCCAAAGTATGTACGCTAATCGCTACGCATGTGTTTGCATATCAAAACCTAAATTCAGTCAAATGCAATTAAAGGGACTTTGCATGCACATCACTCAATCCCTACATATTTACAAACCCATCACTCAAATTTTGATGTTTACATACCTACTACCTTGACTATGCATAAAAAAGTGCGTTCCGTGATTAAAGGTTGAAATCGTAGTAAGCTTTATGTGATATGAAAAGTTCGGATGCCATAAACATAATGAGTAGTGTTGAGGTGTTAGATATGTAAACAAGTAGGAGATAAGTGGTATGTATGTAAGAATTGAAGTTTGAGTGTTGGATACGTAAATATGTAAGGATTGAGTGTTACAAATTTGAAAATTTCCCTCTTGAATTTTAACATAATCATGAAGCAGCATTAATGTCTCTGAGCCACCATTAACAAGCGCATCTCCTTCGTTCGATTTCTTCTATTCAAGTGAAGAACAAAAATCTGAATTATATGTAATGGATGACCCATAGATTAATGTCTTAATATAAACACAAGGTCAATTCAGTTACAAAACGTTATCTAACCATAAAAAATGATTAACATCCATAGGCTTAAGCCAGAAAAATATTTATTTCAAGTTCTCAATCACGTCATACTAGCGATCTCAATAGTCCAAGCATGGAATGGAACTGTTACACATAGCGCAAATGTAGATCATGCCAACAGTTTTAACCTTTAAAAAACAATTTGGCTAAGCCACAAACCTTCTTGTATATGCATACCAGTTATATATTAATCATACTATTGAATGAAAACAAATTTTGCTTGATGTTTCCTCTTTCTATGATATCCAAATTCGAACCGTCCTCCACAACCATAACCAAAAGTAGAGACATATAATCAATTGAACATAGAAAAGTACATTTCCAATAACCTTTCCGTTTTTTTTTCACAATAAAACCAATAGCAGGGCTCAAATTTAAATAATCAAGAGCAACAAGAGCAATATCATTGGATAAGGGAAGTTCATAAAACTAACCAAAGCAATTACGATGAAGCTGATGGTGATGACGAGTTTAATCTGTATAAAGGAATGTGTAAACAACCAGCTGATTGTTAGATTCCAGATAAGACTTACGAATAAGAGGCAAACTTACCTTGGGACTGCAGCAGAGGATGTCGAAGGAGGTTCAGCGTCGGGTGCTATAGAGGAGGAAGACCAAGCTGAGAAGTGTGCAGGAGCAGCCTTNTGGATACGTAAATATGTAAGGATTGAGTGTTACAAATTTGGAAATTCCCCTCTTGAATTTTAACATAATCATAAAGCAGCATTAATGTCTTTGAGCCACCATTAACAAGCGCATCTCCTTCGTTCGATTTCTTCTATTCAAGTGACAAGAACAAAAATCCGAATTATATGTAATGGATGACCCATAGATTAATGTCTTAATATAAACACAAGGTCAATTCGGTTACAAAACGTTATCTAACCATAAAAAATGATTAACATCCATAGGCTTAAGCCAGAAAAATATTTATTTCAAGTTCTCAATCACGTCATACTAGCGATCTCAATAGTCCAAGCATGGAATGGAACTGTTACACATAGCGCAAATGTAGATCATGCCAACAGTTTTAACCTTTAAAAAAAAATTTGGCTAAGCCACAAACCTAATACCAGTTATATATTAATCATACTATTGAATGAAAACAAATTTTGCTTGATGTTTCCTCTTTCTATGATATCCAAATTCGAACCGTCCTCCACAACCATAACCAAAAGTAGAGACATATAATCAATTGAACATAGAAAAGTACATTTCCAATAACCTTTCCGTTTTTTTTTTTCACAATAAAACCAATAGCAGGGCTCAAATTTAAATAATCATGAGCAACAAGAGCAATATCATTGGATAAGGGAAGTTCATAAAACTAACCAAAGCAATTAGGATGAAGCTGATGGTGATGACGAGTTTAATCTGTATAAAAGAATGTGTAAACAGCCAGCTGATTGTTAGATTCCAGATAAGATTTACGAATAAGAGACAAACTTACCTTGGGACTGCAGCAGAGGATGTCGAAGGAGCTTCAGCGTCGAGTGCTATAGAGGAGGAAGACCAAGCTGAGAAGTGTGCAGGAGCAGCCTCGCACGAAGCAGAAATCGATCCCTAACCGAACAAATGAAGGAAGAGGGAGGCGGACTCGAGCAGTAGAGAGAGAGGGAGCAGGTGAGTTTTTTTGGTCGCTTGGCGCTTCTGTCGTGAGGAAGATAGGAGTTGGGGGGAATGGAGCCGAATAGGAGAGTCTCAGCAGGCAAGAATCTCGGTGTCGAGAGAGGAGGAGGTGAGAAGAGCTTTTTTCTGCGTGAAGAGGCGGGAGGCGAGATCGAGTTGTCGCGAGAGAGAGAGAGAGAGCAGTTGAGCCGAACGACTATTCGGTCGGGCGAGGAAGAGTGGAGGCAAAGGCAAACCGAACAGCTGTTCAGTCGGGGGAGGAGAAGCGAGCGGTGGTCTTCGACGCAGAGAAGAAGAAGAGAACTCGAGGGGACGAAGGTTTCTAGGAAAGCTTTAAAGGAAGAGGAGGGTTTCGAGCGGGAGGGACGAAGCGGGCGAATGCGGTGCTTCTTTGTGAAGACGGATCGGGAGAGAAGAGAGCGACGGACTTCGGTGGTGGAGGGGATATTCAGCTAGGGATTCATCGTGGGGAAAAGAAGAAGCGCGGCCAACCGGAAGGAGCTGGATCGAGCGTGAGATTGACGAGTTGAATCGTGCCGAGAGTCCGAGGAAGAAGCCAGCGTTGCTCTTTAGAACAGGAGCGGGCCAAATTAATCGAAGCAGCCGTTACGCTAAAACTTTGGCGGGGACTTAATTAGTTTCCGTTGATGAAGCAGATTTAAAAGANGCGGGCCAAATTAATCGAAGCAGCCGTTACGCTAAAACTTTGGCGGGGACTTAATTAGTTTCCGTTGATGAAACAGATTTAAAAGGAAAATCTTTATCTTTCAATTAAAATGAGATTAAATGCCTATTTGAAATTCGAAAATTTGAAATTCAAAATTCAAAATTGTTTAACCTTTGTTCAGCCTGAGCCCAACCCGAATCGAACCTGAGTTGAATCTGGGTTGAGCCCAGGCTCGCGTCCGCGCTAATTAAAAAAACGTGCATTGATTTTTGTGTTAATTGCTCGCGTGCGGAACCGTAGTAATATGGGTGTCTTTTCAAGCTAAAGTCGACGTCCCGGACGCATCCGTGTGGTCCGTTTCGTCATCCGGAGTCGTCCAGGTGAGTTCACCGACNTCGAACCTGAGTTGAATCTGGGTTGAGCCCAGGCTCGCGTCCGCGCTAATTAAAAAAACGTGCATTGATTTTCGTGTTGATTGCTCGCGTGCGGAACCGTAGTAATATGGGTGTCTTTTCAAGCTGAAGTCGACGTCCTGGACGCATCCGTGTGGTCCGTTTCGTCATCCGGAGTCGTCCGGGTGAGTTCACCGATGATTGGGCCAAAATGTGTCAAATTCGTGCGTGGTGTAGCGAGTGCGTTGCTAAGTCACAGAGGGTTCATCTATGATCGTCCGATTCTATGGGAACTCATTTTCAGGCCCTCTACATGTTAGTCCTTAGCTCTTGCAACTAAGCGTTGAGTGCTTGAGACTACTCATACGAGTTCTTCACGAAAATGAGCCAAGAAGTGGTTTGAAGTTCTGCGGGAGGTTGGCTCTATTGTTAGTCCGCTAGGATGGTCAATAAGAACTCCTAAAACTAGGAGACTAAGACCTCACTGAAAATGAGGTCAACAGGGGCGTGTACCCCATCTATTAATCCATTAAAAAGAAAAAAAAACTCTAATTCTTCATACTTACTCAATCTATGTCGATTCAAGGTCTCCCCACACAGTCAATCTGCTTCCTCGCACACTGAGATACAGAAGAACTCACCGACATTTGCTTCGACTCTCCCGCAGTAGGCAATCACGCCATTTGCTTCTTGCCTCATGAAGGAGCATCTGCTTCGCCTGCTTCGCCTGCTTCGTCTGCTTCAACGTGCATGCAGACGATCCCGCCGTCACGCTTCTGCTTCGTCCCTCCCGACTTCTTCCCACAGAGGAGATCCCTGCCCGGCTTTCTTTTTGGCAGGTAGGTAGATCGATT
>JXCR01096191.1:159009-182504 GCA_002079205.1 Phalaenopsis hybrid cultivar | reverse complement strand
AGATTCGAGAAAAAAGATTTAAAAAGAAGAAACCAAGAAGCTCAAACCAAATCACATGCATATAATCATAAATTTATCTCCTATGTTAGCCATTTTGAAAACATGACTTATTTTATATTATGATGGGTAGGGCTGCAGACGAACCCAGTGTTTGATGAACTACTCATAGTTTGACTTGATAATTGCTCGTTTATGTTTGTTTGATTAACTAAGTGAACAAATGTAAACACTTTTATAAACACTTGATTTTTAAATGAAAAAGTTTGGACGACTCATTGTTTGATTCATTTATGTTTGCGAATAATATCAATTAAAAGCTCATGAACAAACTTATTAAGAAGCCCAATGAACGACATTTAAAGTTCATGAATAAGCTTACAAATAAGCTCAATTAATGCTTACGAATAAGATATGTTAGAGCTTAATTTAAAGCTTGAGAATAAACTTAATTAAAGCTCAATTTAAAATTCATTTATATTATATTAAATTAAAATTTTAATTCATGGCACATAAAATAAGATAATTATTTATTTGTTTAGTTGCCCACATGTTTTACATATTACATGTCTGATTTAGTTATTCATGTTATCGCTATTTCATTTAATGGCATGTTTATTATTATATGTTCAACAAGTGACTCATTTATAAGCTCTATAAATGTCATTCGATTAGAAATAAAATAGCTCAATCATACGACTCCTTAGTTTGTCACTAAATCTCATTTGGTTAGAAAATAAATAAAGCGGCAACACTAGATTTAATTTGCTCAATAAAGATTGTTTGGATAGAAATTAAGTAGCTCGGTAATACTATTCGTTAATTTGCTTGATAATATCTTGATCATCACAATATGAAATGAACATGAGGCAAACTCAAATAGTTAATTTGATACATGAACTTAAATATTATCACAAAAGCTTGATTTGTGCTCAAGCTCGAATTTTATAAATAAGCTCTAGCTTGAATACAACCCTGCTTGACTCGATTTGATTTGTTTGCTGCCTTAATGTTGGGTTAACTTTGTAAACAAAAAAAAAGTGGCATCTTATGAAAATTTGAATGAGGAATTTATAAGTTAATTAAGGGAAAATTAAGAGAAAAATAGTTTATATGTCACAAACGACATGATGCATATTGTTATGAAATGTTCACTTTATATTAATAATATTAATTATTATTATTATTATTATTATTATTACTGTGCCCTACAAGAACGACACTATAAATTTAGGAAAAAAGAATTCACATGATCTGAGGTAGATATGAGGCCAAAAAGAAAGTGATCTGATAGGGTCTAATTGATATATGTGTTGAGTAGAAGTTGAAAAAGAATGTGCATTAGGAGCAAGGACAGAGTGGGTAGATATTGAGGTATTCTCAATAGTCTTAGTGGGAGAGTTATGTGGGTTGGATAGGCTATGTGTAGGAAAGGAAAAAGGAATGTTCTTATCTAAAGTAGGGGTTGGAGGGGTAGGAATAGGGAGTAAGGGATTGTGAGATTTGAGATGCTCTTAGCCCGTACTAATGCCAATAAAATGACGACGATGTATGCCACGGTGAAGAGGAATGAGAGAGAGGGTGGTCTATAATCTGTCAATTTCGTTCAAGTTGATGGCTCGTGAGCAAAAGTGTCACAATGCTCACAAGGAGAAGACTTTCTTTCATAAAGAACTTGTTATTACATATCTTTTCCCTTCACATATATCACAAGGAGAATGCTTCCATTCACTCNTAATGCCAATAAAATGACGACGATGTATGCCACGGTGAAGAGGAATGAGAGAGAGGGTGGTCTATAATCTGTGAATTTCGTTCAAGTTGATGGTTCGTGAGCAAAAGTGTCACAATGCTCACAAGGAGAAGACTTGCTATTACATATCTTTTCCTTTCACATATATCACATGGAAAATGCTTCCATTCACTTTCCCTTTTGCATCAAGCTATAAATATTCTATTGTGGCCTCTTGTTTTGGTCGTCAAAACTCCCATAGTTTGATTTTGGTGATGAGAAATTGGAGTTTTAAATAAATTAGACAATGAAATGAGAGAAAACAAAACATTACAACAAACAGATTATTAGTTTGAATATCAAAAAAATTATTCATCCATAAATAACTCATATTCAGCATATTAATTATAACACATATTTGATTTGTTCATTAAACAAACAGGCCAAACAGAAGCTATTTTGAGCTTGTTTATAAACAAGTTGAGCAAAAATAGACATTTGCCCGATCATTTATAGCTTTTTGTGGCTCAAATTAATTAAATAAGTAAATATTAATATTTATCTATATATTGTATTTAAACAAATTAAANGGTGATGAGAAATTGGAGTTTTAAATAAATTAGACAATGAAATGAGAGAAAACAAAACATTACAACAAACAGGTTATTAGTTTGAATATCAAAAAAAATATTCATCCATAAATAACTCAAATTCAGCATATTAATTATAACACATATTTGATTTGTTCATTAAACAAACAGGCCAAACATAAGCTATTTTGAGCTTTTTTATAAACAAGTTGAACAAAAATAGACATTTGCCCGATCATGTATAGCTTGTTGTGGCTCGAATTAATTAAATAAGTAAATATTAATATTTATCTATATATTGTATTTAAACAAATTAATTTTTTTATTTTTTAAATCGTTTGAATTAAATGTACGTCAAACTCTAGTCACAAAGAAACAAACAAGTTTGAATCGAGCTGAGTAGAAACACGTTATGCACGAGTCATTATGAACACAAGTCGATTTCGAATAAATAAAATTTCAAACAATCCTTTCAAAATCTCGCTCGCCCAAGAAGTTTGGCTTACATTAGGTGTGAACTCGAGCAAGTCGAGCACGAGTCACGATAAATTTGAGCTCGACTCAGCTCGAAGAACGTTTTGGGATTTTGTGAACCTGTGGCCGTCCATTGGGAGGGAAAGAAAAATGATATGTTTTGAGAATTGTTATAATATTTTTTTCTATTTTCCACGAAAGTAAAATTTTAATATTATAAATATGATAAAAATTAGAGTTTGAGTGTAAAATATGTAAATGCATAAGAATTGGGTGCTATGTATATAAATTTTCATATAGATATTTATTTTAATTGGGTGAGAGCCGACGAACGGAGTTCTAATAAAAGTCAAATTAGGGCACTTTTAATTTACAAGCTTGAGTCTGAGCTCGAGCTCGAACTCATGACTCTATAAATTCGACTCGTGAGCTCATTAGCGAGTCTTGTTGGAGCCGGGTAGGCTAATTTACACCCTTAGTTTACTCCCCTAAATATTAGAACGTTGTTCTCGTGAACAAATTGAATCCTCACGCCTTAGAAGATGACTGACCAGTGGTTCCAATCTCTACCTTTAACTTTGCTTGATGTTGTGTTTGTCATGTAAGATCTGTATTCTTTTATTAATGCTTTTTTCAGGCCATATCTATTGATAAAGTACCTTTTTCTTGTTGTATTGATGATTTTGTTTGTATTAGGAGTAACTTTATCTTTTGGCTTTATTTATGTATGACATAGTCCTTCTCCATAAAAGAGACTTATGACTTATGTGTAAGATATGGTCAGAAGTGTGAGTCGTAATCTGTAGATTTTTGTTTTTCCCATCCGGTGCTAATAAAACTTCCCTCTTCGTGGACGTAAGCGAATCAAATAAACGCTGAACCGCGTAAATTTTGTGTTTGATTGTTGTTGTGTGAATTTCTATATTGACTGCATTGTTTTCGCATAACAATTGATATAGAACTTCGTCTCGTTGTGTGGGCTTTAGCTATCCAAAACCAGAAAAAAAAAAGGAGTTAGATTTGCACCAGAAGACCTTCCTTTGAAGAAGACTTCAGGGAAGGACAGAGGCGCACCGGACAAAGGAGAATAAACAATGGAAAGTTTTTCCAAAACAGAAAATGGAAAGTGGAAGCTACAAGCGTTGGAACGAGGAATAGATGATGGAAAGCAACCAAACAACTTTCGGAAGGAATTAAAGGCAATGTGAACTGTGTGGAATCAGTGCAGAATATTTACTTTTAAAAAGGCAATTTTTTGGGGAAAAAAATTCGAAAAAAAGGGAAAAAAAAGATAAAAAAAAATTCAGAAGAAAAAAAATTAAAATTTTTTAAATTTTTTTTTAGTTGACATTTTTGTTGTTTTTTTTTATTCCTTTTTTTCAAGTATTGTGCTAAAGAAATTAATTTTAGAAAAGAGATTCTAATAATGATAGTTATAGTACGATGTCAGGTTATTCAATTTATACTACGACAGTGAAAAGTCGATTCATCAGATGGTTACAAATTCTATCAAACTCGATGTGACGAAATTTGATGGCAAATGGAACTTCGGCATGTAGCGATGAGAGCTGTTGGATGCACTTTGTTCTCTAAATATGAGGGAAGTCCTAGATAATGACAAATGTCGTAAAGATATATCAAAGAGAAATTGGTTGATGATAAATAAGAGTGCTAGTGGCTCAATCGAAATGTGTTTGACCCAAGAGATCAAATATGGGGTGATGATGAAGACTTCTGCAGGAAAATTATGGATAATGGTGGAGAACAAATATCTCGCGAAAAGCATGAAGAACCATCTCCATATGAAGCGTCAATTCTATATATTTCAGATGAAACAGAGGATTACTATTGATGAGCAAAATGATTTTATAAAACTGTATCAGATCTGTTAAATTTGGATGAGGAGGTTGGAAATGAAGACAAGACACTCTTTTTATTGAATTCACTCCCAAATAAATACAAAAACTTCATTATGACACTCATTTATGGGAAGACTGTAATGAATGATGATGAAGTTGCATGACACTGTTGAATCATGAGTTTTGTTGAAGGGATAAGAGTCCACAAAGATGGAATCAGCTGAGCAGTTACACTTCACCATGACAGATCTAAGAAGAAAAAGAAGAATTGGGCAAAGAAAGGTGGCACTGAAGACACTTCTCAAAAGCGGAAGGGGGGGGGGCAAGTCTTGTGGGCCCAGTTGGGAAAAATCAGTATATTTTTTGTTTTGAGACTAGTCATTGGAAGAAAGATTGTCCAAAGCTGAAGAAGAAGGGAAAAGAAGTTACATCTGGGGCAAAAGCCAACATTAGTGTTGAAATATGTAAAGAGGCAGATTTATATGTATTATTATCTGCAGTTTCTCACAGTTTATTTATAAATGATTCATGTTGGATTCTTAACATAGGTGTTACTGATACACCTAAAATATATAGTATTTTATACACATTTTTATACCTATTTTTTGAGATATTGTGATTTAATGGAAGATATTTGTGTGTTTTTTCTCCAGGTACAACTAAAAAGATGAAAAATGGCAAAATGAGTGAAAAAGGGTCAAATATGGAGCAAAAATGAAAAAATGATGTAAAGGAATTTTGGTGCCTAAGCGTCAGATCCAACTCTTAAGCTCTCGTGAAATAGAGAAGACCGCGCTTAAGCGCCAGTGACAGTTACTGGACGGGTTAATTCATTTTGACGAATTTTTAAGAGACATTTGAGACACATATTGGCTAAAGAGGGTGGTTATAACCACTAAAAACAAAAAATATGGTTAAAAAACTTGTGAAAGAAGGCATCCTTTGGAGAATACATCGAATTTGGACACATTTTGAAGAGATACCAATGCACCTCTTGGAAAACTATAAGAAGAATGGCTTAGGACTTTTCGAGGGGTTGCTTCTAGTCCCTTCAAGTGTTTCTTTTAGATTCTTCTTTGCTGTGATTTCTGGGAGAGACTGTAAGACGCCAATATCTACCTTTATTTTAGTTTTAGTTTCTAGTTTTTGTGAGTTAAGAGTGTTGTAAGAAGAGAAGAGATTCAAAGAAACTTCAAGAGTTTGGTGGAGGCTTTGAGATAAGTTTATATCTTTTTGTTACTACATTTGGTTTTAATTGAGACTTCTTGTTGGTTTGACAATGATTTCTGTTTTTAAACTAAAATGTGGGTTTGATTTCTCCATGAATTATGAGTAATTTTCTTTATCTTTTTCCTTAAAATGATAAGTAAATAAAGTAATAGATGAAAGTTGTAGAGAGTATTGATCTTTAATGTTGGGAGAGTTGTGATGATTTAACTCCATGTACTTCATTTACTTCTTGATTTGGCCAATCGAGATGTTAAAATTTATTGTGAGAACATGTAAGAACCGGGATGGTATTGTCTCAGTTAACAATTGGATAGAATCACATGAGATTGTATGAATGAGAATGTAATTCATATAACTGAGTGCAAATAAATAGGAAAATAATCTTTGAAGGGTGTAGAGTTAGAGGACTTTAAAGTGATAGATTAAAGCCTCCAACTTGGTTTATTGTTTTAGGTTTTGATACGTGATGTTAGCCCCCACGTGGAGGGAATCGATGAAACTCTAGAATGAGAGCCGGTGTCTTCCCTGTCTAGCCGGTCTTCAGAACTTTTAAACTTTAAATTAGCCAATGTTCTTTATAGCATTTCTAGTAAGGGTAAAGAATAATATTGCTTCTGTTTGGCATAACACAATTTTGCATACTTCCACAATAAAATTCCTATACTTATTACTGATTCATGTTAAGGAAAAATATAATTCGTATTCAGTGTTTCTTATCTTACAAAAACTCAAGTTATTTTTAAAAGTTGTTATTATATTGGCAAAATATCAAAAATACCAAAAAAAATTGAACTTCAATTACTGTGATAACATCTTTAGTTTAAGTAATTGACTTTTTGAAATAGAAGTTTGTTACTTAATAGTGCATATTGTGAACAATCCCTGTGGGTTCGATATTCGGGGCTTAATCAAAAAATCCTATATTACTTGATAACGATATGTATACTTGTGTAGTATCCCAATATATATATAAATTAAAAAGTAGAATTCATATTTTCTTCACGATCAAGTTTTTGGTGTTATTGCAAAGTAGGAAAGATAAGTGAAGAATATAATGACATACATTGTTATACTGTTGCATATAAACAATGGGGATCTGCTACCTATCATAATTGTTCTCATTGAGGGAGTTTTTGTATGTACAAGGAGTTGGATATCGGTACAGTGACTATGAGCAACGATCAAATTTGTCGTATTATTGATGTAGAGAGTATCTTTATCAGAATGCATCATGGTACTATGAGAGAGCTGACTGATGTTAAGCATGTTCCATATATCAAAAATAATTTGTTGTCAGTTGAAGCTTTAGAGTCCAAGGGATACAAGATAGCTATTGAGGCAGAAATTCTGAGGATATGTCGTGAAGTAATGATTTTTATGAAAGGAGTCTGTCATCACAATCTTTATTATCTTCAGGGAATTACAGTGGATATAATGACTATTATTGTTGATAATTCTTCTAACATCACCATGTTATGGCATATGTGACTAGCTTATGCTATATGCTGAAGAGGCTTCACTTCATGCTTTGATGAAGAAAGGATTTATTGAAGGAGCGAACACCTGCAAGCTTGATTTCTATGCATATTGTACATTTGACAAGTAAACAAGGGTATCTTTGGGTATTATCATCCATAGTACAAAAGATATTTTAACATACATCCACACAGTTGTTTGGGGCCTGATAAAGACAAAATCATTCAGTGAATGAAGATACTTTTCTCTTTTATTGATGATTACTTCAAGTATGTTTGGATGTACACCATGAAGCACATAAGTGATGTGCTGGAGATTTTCATAACTTGGAAGAAATGAATTGAGACTCATGTTGATAGAAAGATCTAGTGTATTTGATCAAACAATGGGGGAAAATACACTTGTTTGATCAAATACACTTCGGATGCATTCTTGCAAAAGTGTCAGAGAGCTGGAAAGAGCGTTGCATTATTGTTCGAGAGACACCACAACAGAATGGAGTGACATAGATGATGAATTGTAATTTGTTGGAGAAAGATTAGTGTGTGTTATCTAATGTTGGGTTGGATAAAACATGTTGGCCCGAGACCATATAATATGTTTATTACTTGGTAAAAGAACCTAAAGAAGATGTGGTTTGAGCATCCTACTAAAGATTAGGAACACAAAAGAGTGCTTGGGTGTATAAATCACTACTACGTGCAAAAAGATAAACAAGAACCACGAGCAAAGAAGACAATCTTCATTGATTTCAGACGTGGAGACACGGGCTTAAAATAGTATGATCAGTCAAAAAAGAAGGTTGTCATGAGCAGGGATGTTACATTCGATGAGGCAAGCTTAAGAAAAAAATAGGACTCAAAGCGAGTGAAGAGATTTATTGGAACCATAGATATGCAGGAGAAGTTGTTGTTTGATGCAACTTTATTTTTTCCATAGATTTTTTTCTCTCCAACTCAGACATCTGATACACTTGCAGCTCATACGGTATCAGTTTATAGCGCGTAAGATGAGGTGAAAGAAGATGCTAACATTGAGATCTACTTAGGAATATATTGCTAGGAGCAGCACCAGGTGGCAAAATGTCTTATAACCAGCTTAGCTGAGGGATCACATTGCATTTTCACTTTCAACCACAAAAGTATAAATTTCTTATCGCTACAAAGAAACAATGAAGAGCCCGGACTATGATCTTTAGAGAGAGGCAATGAATGAAGTGATGGAGTCTCTTCAGAAAAATGACTTTCTTCAGAAAGGAAAGCCATTGGGTGCAAATAGGTGTATGCAAAGAATGAAGGATCTCATTGAGTTGATGTGCAACACAAGATAAGAGTAGTAATAGAAGGTTTTGCTCAACGAGAAGGGATTGATTATGATGAGGCGTTCTCCTCAGTGGTCAAGCATTCCTCAATCTGTATTCTATTAACACTTGTAGTACAGTATGATCTGATCTTGGAACAGCTTGATATGACGACAACATTTCTATGAGGGGAATTGAAAGAGGGGATCTACGTGTTATAATCGCCTGGATATGGAGCATCAAAAGTCTTGGTTTGCAAATTTGACAAGTCTTTGTACAGGTTGAAGCAGTCATCGTGATAGTGGTACAAGTTTTTGTTCATGAGGGGACAAGAGTACACGAGAAGCCAATATGATCATCGTGTGTATTTCAAAAAGTTGAACAATAATGAGTTCGTTTTACTTCTATATGTTGTTGATATGTTGATTGCTTAGTTTAGTAAGATAGAGGTTGATAAGATGAAAAATCAACTGTCTAAACATTTCGAAATGAATGAGTTGGGTGAAACTCACATAATTCTTAACATAGAGGTTCAAAGGGATAAGGCAACCATAAACATTTTGTAAGAAGCTTATATTCAGAAGGTACTAAGANCGTTTGAATTAAATGTACGTCAAACTCTAGTCACAAAGAAACAAACAAGTTTGAATCGAGCTGAGTAGAAACGCGTTATGCACGAGTCATTATGAACACAAGTCGATTTCAAATAAATAAAATTTCAAGCAATCCTTTCAAAATCTCGCTTGCCCAAGAAGTTTGGCTTACATTAGGTGTGAACTCGAGTCAAGTCAAGCATGAGTCACGATAAATTTGAGCTCGACTCAGCTCGAAGAAGAGTAGGCTCTCCCTGAAGAAGGTTTTGGGATTTCATGGACCTGTGGCCGTCCATTGGGAGGGAAATAAAAGTGATATGTTTTGAGAATTGTTATAATAATTTTTTTCTATTTTCCACGAAAGTAAAATTTTAATATTATAAATATGATAAAAATTAGAGTTTGAGTGTAAAATATGTAAATGCATAAGAATTGGGTGCTATGTATATAAATTTTCATTTAGATATTTATTTTAATTGGGTCGGCTCTCAAGAGCCGAAGAGTTCTAATAAAAGTCAAATTAGGGCTCTTTTAATTTACAAGCTTGAGTCTGAGCTCGAGCTCGAACTCGTGACTCTATAAATTCGACTCGTGAGCTCATTAGCGAGTCTCGTTGGAGCCGGGTAGGCTAATTTAGTTTACTCCCCTAAATATTAGAACGTTGTTCTCGTGAACAAATTGAATCCTCACGCCTTAGAGGATGACTGACCAGTGGTTCCAATCTCTACCTTTAACTTTACTTGATGTTGTGTTTGTCATGTAAGATCTGTATTCTTTTATTAATGCTTTTTTCAGGCCATATCTATTGATAAAGTACCTTTTTCTTGTTGTATTGATGATTTTGTTTGTATTAGGAGTAACTTTATCTTTTGGTTTTATTTATGTATGACATAGTCCTTCTCCATAAAAGAGACTTATGACTTATGTGTAAGATATGGTCAGAAGTGTGAGTCGTAATCTGTAGATTTTTGTTTTTCCCATCCAGTGCTAATAAAACTTCCCTCTTCGTGGACGTAAGCGAATCAAATAGACGCTGAACCGCGTAAATTTTGTGTTTGATTATTGTTGTGTGAATTTCTATATTGACTGCATTGTTTTCGCATAACAATTGATATAGAACTTCGTTTTNGACTTATGACTTATGTGTAAGATATGGTCAGAAGTGTGAGTCGTAATCTGTAGATTTTTGTTTTTCCCATCCGGTGCTAATAAAACTTCCCTCTTCGTGGACGTAAGCGAATCAAATAAACGCTGAACCGCGTAAATTTTGTGTTTGATTGTTGTTGTGTGAATTTCTATATTGACGGCATTGTTTTCGCATAACAATTGATATAGAACTTCGTCTCGTTGTGTGGGCTTTAGCTATCCAAAACCAGAAAAAAAAAAGGAGTTAGATTTGCACCAGAAGACCTTCCTTTGAAGAAGACTTCAGGGAAGGACAGAGGCGCACCGGACAAAGGAGAATAAACAATGGAAAGTTTTTCCAAAACAGAAAATGGAAAGTGGAAGCTACAAGCGTTGGAACGAGGAATAGATGATGGAAAGCAACCAAACAACTTTCGGAAGGAATTAAAGGCAATGTGAACTGTGTGGAATCAGTGCAGAATATTTACTTTTAAAAAGGCAATTTTTTGGGGAAAAAAATTCGAAAAAAAGGGAAAAAAAAGATAAAAAAAAATTCAGAAGAAAAAAAATTAAAATTTTTTAAATTTTTTTTTAGTTGACATTTTTGTTGNGAGAATAAACAATGGAAAGTTTTTCCAAAACAGAAAATGGAAAGTGGAAGCTACAAGCGTTGGAACGAGGAAGAGATGATGGAAAGCAACCAAACAACTTTCGGAAGGAATTAAAGGCAATGTGAATTGTGTGGAATCAGTGCAGAATATTTACTTTTAAAAAGGCAATTTTTTGGGGAAAAAAATTCGAAAAAAAGGGAAAAGAAAGATAAAAAAAATTTCAGAAGAAAAAAAATAAAAATTTTTTAAATTTTTTTTAGTTGACATTTTTGTTGTTTTTTTTTTTATTCCTTTTTTTCAAGTATTGTGCTAAAGAAATTAATTTTAGAAAAGAGATTCTAATAATGATAGTTATAGTACGATGTCAGGTTATTCAATTTATACTACGACAGTGAAAAGTCGATTCATCAGATGGTTACAAATTCTATCAAACTCGATGTGACGAAATTTGATGGCAAATGGAACTTCGGCATGTAGCGATGAGAGCTGTTGGATGCACTTTGTTCTCTAAATATGAGGGAAGTCCTAGATAATGACAAATGTCGTAAAGATATATCAAAGAGAAATTGGTTGATGATAAATAAGAGTGCTAGTGGCTCAATCGAAATGTGTTTGACCCAAGAGATCAAATATGGGGTGATGATGAAGACTTCTGCAGGAAAATTATGGATAATGGTGGAGAACAAATATCTCGCGAAAAGCATGAAGAACCATCTCCATATGAAGCGTCAATTCTATATATTTCAGATGAAACAGAGGATTACTATTGATGAGCAAAATGATTTTATAAAACTGTATCAGATCTGTTAAATTTGGATGAGGAGGTTGGAAATGAAGACAAGACACTCTTTTTATTGAATTCACTCCCAAATAAATACAAAAACTTCATTATGACACTCATTTATGGGAAGACNTAATGACAAATGTCGTAAAGATATATCAAAGAGAAATTGGTTGATGATAAATAAGAGTGCTAGTGGCTCAATAGAAATGTGTTTGACCCAGGAGATCAAATATGGGGTGATGATGAAGACTTCAGCAGGAAAATTATGGATAATGGTAGAGAACAAATATCTTGCGAAAAACATGAAGAACCATCTCCATATGAAGCGTCAATTCTATATATTTCAGATGAAACAGAGGATTATTATTGATGAGCAAAATGATTTTATAAAACTATATCAGATCTGTTAAATTTGGATGAGGAGGTTGGAAATGAAGACAAGACACTCTTTTTATTGAATTCACTCCCAAATAAGTACAAAAACTTCATTATGACACTCATTTATGGGAAGAATGTAATGAATGATGATGAAGTTGCATGACACTGTTGAATCATGAGTTTTGTTGAAGGGATAAGAGTCCACAAAGATGGAATCAGCTGAGCAGTTACACTTCACCATGACAGATCTAAGAAGAAAAAGAAGAATTGGGCAAAGAAAGGTGGCACTGAAGACACTTCTCAAAAGCGGAAGGGGGGGGGGCAAGTCTTGTGGGCCCAGTTGGGAAAAATCAGTATATTTTTTGTTTTGAGACTAGTCATTGGAAGAAAGATTGTCCAAAGTTGAAGAAGAAGGGAAAAGAAGTTACATCTGGGGCAAAAGCCAACATCAGTGTTGAAATATGTAAAAAGGCAGATTTATATGTATTATTATCTGCAGTTTCTCACAGTTTATTTATAAATGATTCATGTTGGATTCTTAACATAGGTGCTACTGATACACCTAAAATATATAGTATTTTTATATACATTTTTATACGTATTTTTTGAGATATTGTGCTTTAATGGAAGATATTTGTGTGTTTTTTCTTCAGGTACAACTAAAAAGATGAAAAATGGCAAAATGAGTGAAAAAGGATCAAATATGGAGCAAAAATGAAAAAATGACGTAAAGGTATTTTGGTGCCTAAGCGTCAGATCCAACTCTTAAGCTCTCGTGAAATAGAGAAGACCGCGCTTAAGCGTCAGAGGCCCTGCGCTTAAGCGCCAGTGATAGTTACTGGACGGGTTAATTCATTTTGACGAATTTTTAAGGGACATTTGATACACCTATTGGCTAAAGAGGGTGGTTATAACCACTAAAAACAAAAATATGGTTAAAAGACTTGTGAAAGAAGGCATCCTTTGGAGAATACATCGAATTTGGACACATTTTGAAGAGATACCAATGCACCTCTTGGAAATCTAT
Source organism: Phalaenopsis hybrid cultivar (assembly GCA_002079205.1). Lineage (NCBI taxonomy): Eukaryota > Viridiplantae > Streptophyta > Magnoliopsida > Asparagales > Orchidaceae > Phalaenopsis > Phalaenopsis hybrid cultivar. The sequence goes on along the minus strand of JXCR01096191.1, from coordinate 169,328 downwards.
AAGAAGAATGGCTTAGGACTTTTCGAGGGGTTGCTTCTAGTCTCTTCAAGTGTTTCTTTTAGATTCTTCTTTGTTGTGATTTTTGGGAGAGACTGTAAGACGCCAATATCTACCTTTATTTTAGTTTTAGTTTCTAGTTTTTGTGAGTTAAGAGTGTTGTAAGAAGAGAAGAGATTCAAAGAAACTTCAAGAGTTTGGTGGAGGCTTTGAGATAAGTTTATATCTTTTTGTTACTACATTTGGTTTTAATTGAGACTTCTTGTTGGTTTGACAATGATTTCTGTTTTTAAACTAAAATGTGGGTTTGATTTCTCCATGAATTATGAGTAATTTTCTTTATTTTTTTCCTTAAAATGATAAGTAAATAAAGTAATAGATGAAAGTTGTAGAGAGTATTGATCTTTAATGTTGGAAGAGTTGTGATGGCTTAACTCCATGTACTTCATTTACTTCTTGATTTGGTCAATCGAGATGTTAAAATTTATTGTGAGAACATGTAAGAATCGGGATGGTATTGTCTCAGTCAACAATTGGATACATGAGATTGTATGAATGAGAATGTAATTCATATGATTGAGTGCAAATAAATAGGAAAATAATCTTTGAAGGGTGTAGAGTTAGAGGACTTTAAAGTGATAGATTAAAGCCTCCAACTTGGTTTATTGTTTTAGTTTTTGATACGTGATGTTAGCCCCCACGTGGAGAGAATCGATGGAACTCTAGAATGAGAGCCGGTATCTTCCCTGCCTAGCCGGTCTTCAGAACTTTTAAACTTTAAATTAGCCAATGTTCTTTATAGCATTTCTAGTAAGGGTAAAGAATAATATTGCTTTTGTTTGACATAACACAATTTTGCATATTTCCACAAGAAAATTCATATACTTATTATTGATTCATGTTAAGGAAAAAGATAATTTGTATTCAGTGTTTCCNTCTTTGAAGGGTGTAGAGTTAGAGGACTTTAAAGTGATAGATTAAAGCCTCCAACTTGGTTTATTGTTTTAGGTTTTGATACGTGATGTTAGCCCCCACGTGGAGGGAATCGATGAAACTCTAGAATGAGAGCCGGTGTCTTCCCTGTCTAGCCGGTCTTCAGAACTTTTAAACTTTAAATTAGCCAATGTTCTTTATAGCATTTCTAGTAAGGGTAAAGAATAATATTGCTTCTGTTTGGCATAACACAATTTTGCATACTTCCACAATAAAATTCCTATACTTATTACTGATTCATGTTAAGGAAAAATATAATTCGTATTCAGTGTTTCTTATCTTACAAAAACTCAAGTTATTTTTAAAAGTTGTTATTATATTGGCAAAATATCAAAAATACCAAAAAGAATTGAACTTCAATTACTGTGATAACNAAAAATACCAAAAAAAATTGAACTTCAATTACTGTGATAACATCTTTAGTTTAAGTAATTGACTTTTTGAAATAGAAGTTTGTTACTTAATAGTGCATATTGTGAACAATCCCTGTGGGTTCGATATTCGGGGCTTAATCAAAAAATCCTATATTACTTGATAACGATATGTATACTTGTGTAGTATCCCAATATATATATAAATTAAAAAGTAGAATTCATATTTTCTTCACGATCAAGTTTTTGGTGTTATTGCAAAGTAGGAAAGATAAGTGAAGAATATAATGACATACATTGTTATACTGTTGCATATAAACAATGGGGATCTGCTACCTATCATAATTGTTCTCATTGAGGGAGTTTTTGTATGTACAAGGAGTTGGATATCGGTACAGTGACTATGAGCAACGATCAAATTTGTCGTATTATTGATGTAGAGAGTATCTTTATCAGAATGCATCATGGTACTATGAGAGAGCTGACTGATGTTAAGCATGTTCCATATATCAAAAATAATTTGTTGTCAGTTGAAGCTTTAGAGTCCAAGGGATACAAGATAGCTATTGAGGCAGAAATTCTGAGGATATGTCGTGAAGTAATGATTTTTATGAAAGGAGTCTGTCATCACAATCTTTATTATCTTCAGGGAATTACAGTGGATATAATGACTATTATTGTTGATAATTCTTCTAACATCACCATGTTATGGCATATGTGACTAGCTTATGCTATATGCTGAAGAGGCTTCACTTCATGCTTTGATGAAGAAAGGATTTATTGAAGGAGCGAACACCTGCAAGCTTGATTTCTATGCATATTGTACATTTGACAAGTAAACAAGGGTATCTTTGGGTATTATCATCCATAGTACAAAAGATATTTTAACATACATCCACACAGTTGTTTGGGGCCTGATAAAGACAAAATCATTCAGTGAATNGTGGGCCCAGTTGGGAAAAATCAGTATATTTTTTGTTTTGAGACTAGTCATTGGAAGAAAGATTGTCCAAAGCTGAAGAAGAAGGGAAAAGAAGTTACATCTGGGGCAAAAGCCAACATTAGTGTTGAAATATGTAAAGAGGCAGATTTATATGTATTATTATCTGCAGTTTCTCACAGTTTATTTATAAATGATTCATGTTGGATTCTTAACATAGGTGTTACTGATACACCTAAAATATATAGTATTTTATACACATTTTTATACCTATTTTTTGAGATATTGTGATTTAATGGAAGATATTTGTGTGTTTTTTCTCCAGGTACAACTAAAAAGATGAAAAATGGCAAAATGAGTGAAAAAGGGTCAAATATGGAGCAAAAATGAAAAAATGATGTAAAGGAATTTTGGTGCCTAAGCGTCAGATCCAACTCTTAAGCTCTCGTGAAATAGAGAAGACCGCGCTTAAGCGCCAGTGACAGTTACTGGACGGGTTAATTCATTTTGACGAATTTTTAAGAGACATTTGAGACACATATTGGCTAAAGAGGGTGGTTATAACCACTAAAAACAAAAAATATGGTTAAAAAACTTGTGAAAGAAGGCATCCTTTGGAGAATACATCGAATTTGGACACATTTTGAAGAGATACCAATGCACCTCTTGGAAAACTATAAGAAGAATGGCTTAGGACTTTTCGAGGGGTTGCTTCTAGTCCCTTCAAGTGTTTCTTTTAGATTCTTCTTTGCTGTGATTTCTGGGAGAGACTGTAAGACGCCAATATCTACCTTTATTTTAGTTTTAGTTTCTAGTTTTTGTGAGTTAAGAGTGTTGTAAGAAGAGAAGAGATTCAAAGAAACTTCAAGAGTTTGGTGGAGGCTTTGAGATAAGTTTATATCTTTTTGTTACTACATTTGGTTTTAATTGAGACTTCTTGTTGGTTTGACAATGATTTCTGTTTTTAAACTAAAATGTGGGTTTGATTTCTCCATGAATTATGAGTAATTTTCTTTATTTTTTTCCTTAAAATGATAAGTAAATAAAGTAATAGATGAAAGTTGTAGAGAGTATTGATCTTTAATGTTGGGAGAGTTGTGATGATTTAACTCCATGTACTTCATTTACTTCTTGATTTGGCCAATCGAGATGTTAAAATTTATTGTGAGAACATGTAAGAACCGGGATGGTATTGTCTCAGTTAACAATTGGATAGAATCACATGAGATTGTATGAATGAGAATGTAATTCATATAACTGAGTGCAAATAAATAGGAAAATAATCTTTGAAGGGTGTAGAGTTAGAGGACTTTAAAGTGATAGATTAAAGCCTCCAACTTGGTTTATTGTTTTAGGTTTTGATACGTGATGTTAGCCCCCACGTGGAGGGAATCGATGAAACTCTAGAATGAGAGCCGGTGTCTTCCCTGTCTAGCCGGTCTTCAGAACTTTTAAACTTTAAATTAGCCAATGTTCTTTATAGCATTTCTAGTAAGGGTAAAGAATAATATTGCTTCTGTTTGGCATAACACAATTTTGCATACTTCCACAATAAAATTCCTATACTTATTACTGATTCATGTTAAGGAAAAATATAATTCGTATTCAGTGTTTCTTATCTTACAAAAACTCAAGTTATTTTTAAAAGTTGTTATTATATTGGCAAAATATCAAAAATACCAAAAAAAATTGAACTTCAATTACTGTGATAACATCTTTAGTTTAAGTAATTGACTTTTTGAAATAGAAGTTTGTTACTTAATAGTGCATATTGTGAACAATCCCTGTGGGTTCGATATTCGGGGCTTAATCAAAAAATCCTATATTACTTGATAACGATATGTATACTTGTGTAGTATCCCAATATATATATAAATTAAAAAGTAGAATTCATATTTTCTTCACGATCAAGTTTTTGGTGTTATTGCAAAGTAGGAAAGATAAGTGAAGAATATAATGACATACATTGTTATACTGTTGCATATAAACAATCGGGATCTGCTACCTATCATAATTGTTCTCATCGAGGGAGTTTTTGTATGTACAAGGAGTTGGATATCGGTATAATGACTATGAGCAACGATCAAATTTGTCGTATTATTGATCTAGGGAGTATCTTTATCAGGATGCATGATGGTACTATGAGAGAGCTGACTGATGTTAAGCAGGTTCCATATATCAAAAATAATTTGTTGTCAGTTGAAGCTTTAGAGTCTAAGGGATACAAGATAGCTATTAAGGCAGAAATTCTGAGGATATGTCGTGAAGTAATGTTTTTATGAAAGGAGTCCGTCATCACAATCTTTATTATCTTCAGGGAATTACAGTGGCTATAATGACTATTATTATTGATAATTCTTCTAACATCACCATGTTATGGCATATGCGACTAGCTTATGCTATATGCTGAAGAGGCTTCACTTCATGCTTTGATGAAGAAAGGATTTATTGAAGGAGCGAGCACCTGCAAGCTTGATTTCTATGCATATTGTACATTTGACAAGTAAACAAGGGTATATTTGGGTATTATCATCCATAGTACAAAAGATATTTTAGCATACATCCACACAGTTGTTTGGGGCATGATAAAGACAAAATCATTCAGTGAACGAAGATACTTTTCTCTTTTATTGATGATTACTTCAAGTATGTTTGGATGTACACCATGAAGCACATAAGTGATGTGCTGGAGATTTTCATAACTTGGAAGAAATGAATTGAGACTCATGTTGATAGAAAGATCTAGTGTATTTGATCAAACAATGGGGGAAAATACACTTGTTTGATCAAATACACTTCGGATGCATTCTTGCAAAAGTGTCAGAGAGCTGGATAGAGCGTTGCATTACTGTTCGAGAGACACCACAACAGAATGGAGTGACATAGATGATGAATTGGAATTTGTTGGAGAAAGATTAGTGTATGTTATCTAATGTTGGGTTGGATAAAATATGTTGGCCCGAGACCATATAATATGTTTATTACTTGGTAAAAGAAACTAAAGAAGATGTGGTTTGAGCATCCTACTAAAGATTAGGAGCACAAAAGAGTGTTTGGGTGTATAACTCACTACTACGTGCAAAAAGATAAACAAGAACCACGAGCAAAGAAGACAATCTTCATTGGTTTTAGACGTGGAGACACGGGCTTAAAATAGTATGATCGGTCAAAAAAGAAGGTTGTCATGAGCAGGGATGTTACATTCGATGAGGCAAGCTTGAGAAAAAAATAGGACTCAAAGCGAGTGAAGAGATTTATTGGAACCATAGATATGCAGGAGAAGTTGTTGTTTGATGCAACTTTATTTTTTCCATAGATTTTTTTCTCTCCAACTCAGACATCTGATACACTTGCAGCTCATACGGTATCAGTTTATAGCGCGTAAGATGAGGTAAAAGAAGATGCTGACATTGAGATCTACTTAGGAATCTATTGCTAGGAGCATCACCAGGTGGCAAAATGTCTTATAACCAGCTTAGCTGAGGGATCACATTGCATTTTCACTTTCAACCACAAAAGTAGAAATTTCTTATCGCTACAAAGAAACAATGAAGAGCCCAGACTATGATCTTTGGAGAGAGGCAATGAATGAAGTGATGGAGTCTCTTCAGAAAAATGACTTTCTTTAGAAAGGAAAGCCATTGGGTGCAAATAGATGTATGCAAAGAATGAAGGATCTCATTGAGTTGATGTGCAACACAAGATAAGAGTAGTAACAGAAGGTTTTGCTCAACGAGAAGGGATTGATTATGATGAGGCGTTCTCCTCAGTGGTCAAGCATTCCTCAATCTGTATTCTATTAACACTTGTAGTACAGTATGATCTGATCTTGGAACAGCTTGATATGACGACAACATTTCTATGAGGGGAATTGAAAGAGGGGATCTACGTGTTATAATCGCCTGGATATGGAGCATCAAAAGTCTTGGTTTGCAAATTGGACAAGTCTTTGTACAGGTTGAAGCAGTCATCGTGATAGTGGTACAAGTCTTTGTTCATGAGGGGACAAGAGTACACAAGAAGCCAATATGATCATCGTGTGTATTTCAAGAAGTTGTACAATAATGAGTTCATTTTACTTCTATATGTTGCTGATATGTTGATTGCTTATTTTAGTAAGATAGAGGTTGATAAGATGAAGAATTAACTGTCTAAACATTTCGAAATGAATGAGTTGGGTGAAACTCACATAATTCTTAACATTGAGGTTCAAAGGGACAAGGCAACTAGAAACATTTTGTAAGAAGCTTATATTCAGAAGGTACTAAGCAAATTTGAGGTTGGTGACTTGAGCAAAGTGGTGTGTCTACCCATTACAACTCACTTTCAAATTGAATTCAGATCAGTGTTCTAAAAATGATTAAAAAAGGAAAGATATGTAATCAGTTCCTTATGCTAGTGTAGTGGGCAGTCTGATGTATGTCATGATTTGTACTAGACCAGACATTGCACAAATAATTGGTGTTATGATCAAGTTCATGTATGATTCAGGAAGAAAACATTAGCGGGGTTTGAAGAGTATTTTGAAGTATCTGAAGGGTACAGTTGATGTTGACTTGATGTTTGTAGAGCAGTTATCTATTACAAATTTGTATGTAAGCTACATTGACCAAAATATGCAAGCGATATGGATAGAAGAAGATTTAAAATAAGCTATTTATTCACATTGGTAGGAGGTTCAATTAGTTGGATGTCATTTCTTCATTTTATTGTTGCTTTGTCTACTATAGAGGCTATGTACATGACTGTCATGGAAGCAATGAAGAAAGCGATACAGATGCATGACTTATTGGATGTCCTGGAAGTTGATGAGGAGTCTCCAACGGTGTTCTATTTTTGGCCACAAATCCAATTCATAATGTTTGTACAAAGCATAAGGATGTGATGTACAACTTTGTTCGGAACATGATTTAAGAAGACAAGGTTCCGTTGAAGAAAATAGATATGAAGGAAAATCTAGCGAACATGCTCATAAAAGTACAATCTGTCTAGAAGTTTATTTACTACAGTAGTTTAGTGAATATCCGAGCTCATGATTGATTGCTTAGTAGGGCATTGAAGAGCTAGGCGAGGCTTGATCCATGCAGGAGGAGGGTACGTAGGCAACTATCTTAGTGCAGATGAATTGAAGTTTAGAGTTTATTTGGTCATCTCTCACTTATCTGGAAATAAGAGATAATGTGGAGATTATTGTATTTATGGCTTTGATCGTATTAGGGGTAATTTTATCTTTTGGCTTTATTACTTGTAAGATGTAATCCTCATCTATAGAAATGACTCATGGCTTATGAGAGAGGCATGGTGAGAAGGGTGAGATGCAATCCCTAACATTTTTCTTTCTCTCAACTCATGCTAGTGAAACCTCTCTCTGAGTAGATGTACGCAAATCAACTTATTGTTGAACCACATAAATCATTTGTGTTTGATTGTTGTTGTGTGAATTTCCATGCTTTCACATTATTTTCGCATAACATTTCTCTTCCTAACTATTAATTGCGCACTCTCAGAGAGAAAAAAAACAATCGAATAAATATGAACATATGATCCGACCTTCAAAATTTATTGTTACCTTTACAGGTTCTCTTTCTCCATTCAACACAATTTAACGAATACATTCCAAATTACTAGTCGTGCAAGTTTCTCTATTATGAGCTATAAAAAATGCGAAGAAGATTTACATACAACCACACAATTTCTATGTAATTACATATCTAACTTCTAAAACTCAATGTTTACATATATACCGCTGTGTTTAAGTATGAAAAGGTGTATTTCATTTGTAAAAGTTAAAATGATAATATTTTTTTATGTGATACGAAAGATTTAACTGTTATAAATATTAGAAGTGTAATTCTAAGTGCTAGATATATAAATATATAGGAATTGAGTGGGTTGTATGTTAATTAATATTCACAATAAACTTAAAAAAATTAATTAAAAATAAAGTCAAATAATATTTCCTCAATATTTCTATTATTATTTTTTAATTATGGGGAATAAGTTGACCAATTGTCCACCTTAAACTCTCCCTTATTTGTATTTCAGAAAAACCAAAGTGGAACTGCTCCATTCCATTCAGCAATCAAACTATAAGAATCGCATAATTGAATACAGACTAAGGGGTGTAAACGAATCGAACACGAACGAACAGAGCTTTTGTTCGTGTTCGATTCATTTGAAATTTAGTTTGTTTGAAATAAGCTCGTGTTTGAAATTGTTCGTGAAGTTACTGTTCGTATTTGTTAAGAATTATAATAAGAAATAATTTATTCCTATAAGAAGTTATGAGGAATAAATTATTTCCTTAATATAAGGAGATATTTCCTTTCCTATTTTATATTTACTTCCTTAAATTAAGAATTATTTGGTTTCTTATTTTATGTTATTTGGTACATCTCCTAATAATTAATATGAATTAATTAGTGGAGATATTATATGATATATCTTTCCTTTCATATCATTTCCTTTTTATTATTTTTCTTATTATAGAGTTCTTGTAAGGGTTATTTATACCCTTGTTCGTATCAATGAAATAATCGAGTATTCCACTTTATTCTACATAATTCTGAGTTTTAACATGGTATCAGAGAGAGATTTCGTACCCTAGCCACCGGTCCTTTGAGAATTGTCGGACTCCCTTCCTGCCATCCTCTGTGCAGGAAGGGAGGGACATTCATCTTGATATTTGAAACGACGATTTTTTCTTCTTCTCCAAATCCCTAATTCCTCACCTCCTCGTTAGGTTACAGAAGTCATGGAAAGAATTACAAAGATGTTCTCCCGTGAGTTTGAACCATCTTCGAGTGCGCATTGGCTTCAACCTCAGCAGCATGGTCGTCAAGCCTCCAGCCAGCAATAGTGGAGGGAGCGATCTTGACATCGGATATGACACCGATGATCGCCATTGTGGTTCCCCGTTGCATCAGCACCGACTTAATTCTCCACAAGATGTTCATCTCTGTGATTCTCCGTCGTCCAAATGACGCCGTGAAGGCTACTCGCCGTCGCCATCACCTAGAAATGCATGGGCTGATATTTTGGAGGATTCTCCTTCTCCGAGGACTTTCAAAAAATCAGGGATCTTACTTCACTTCTGTACACGGCTCTGAAGAAACCATGACAGCAAAGATGCTTTGGCGTTTGGCCAGACATCACTACAAACCATTTAAAAAAATAATAAAAAATAAAAAACTTTATGTGTTGTATCTTTCTATGCCTGCACCAGCGATGGGGCTCCAGCCAGGGCGACACCAGCGATGCCGCCACCCACCTCATCATCATCTCGCCAGAGATATCACTGTCGTGGATCAAACAATGCCGGCAAAATCCATCGTCAGCCCTTCCTCCTGCAGTATTTTTTTCTTCCCTGTCAAAGCATCAGGGCTCCTGCAATATCTTTCTTCCCTGCCAAAGCGTCAGGGGAAGCTGCGTTTCCGGCCGGTCATTTCTCCTGCAACATTTTTTTCTTCCTTGCCCAAGCGTCAGGGGGAGCTGCGTTTCCAGCCAACCATTTCTCCTGTGGTTGTCTTTCCCTGCAAAACTTAAAATTCAGCGAATATAATATTAAAACCTTCTCTGAATCTCTCTTTGACGTCGAAACATATGATAGACAAACTGAAAAATTCAGCCATGCCTGAATCTAGCAAATTCAATAATCTAAACGATTAATTTTTCTTCACTACTCAGCAAGTTAGGAATTATTAACATACATTCCAAACTAGGGGTGTAAACGAACCGAACACGAACGAACAAAGTTTGTGTTCGTGTTCGGTTTGTTTAAAATTTAGTTTGTTTGAAATAAGCTCATGTTCGTTTCTTAACGAACGTTCGTTTCTTAACGAACGAGCCGAACACGAACCGGACACGAGTTGTTCGCGAACGACGAGTCAATTTGACATCCCTAATATTAATATATAAAAATAATATTATATATTAATTATATAACTTATATTATATAAATATACAATATCTATATTAGTATATTACTACTATAGTATATTAATATATTATTATTATTA
>JXCR01096191.1:78373-134086 GCA_002079205.1 Phalaenopsis hybrid cultivar | reverse complement strand
ATATTTGATGAACATTTGAGTGTCTTAACGATATCAGAATTGAGTGATCTTGGCTCATTGGATTCGCCTTATCGAGATGCTTGATTCGACATTTGTTTAACCTTCCAAATGTGTCAAAAAAGCTTGCAAATACGGTTGAATGGTTTGCTTGGGGCTTGATTTGGCTTGGATTGGACCAATTTGGTATCATTGGGTCTGTCTCGTTGAGTCAGTCAATTTGACTGTAAGTTTGCTGAAATCAGAGCACTAGGCAACTCTTAATCAAATTTTGGATATCCTTTGCTCAAAATATTGTCTTGAGATCCATGTTATTCCTCGAGACTCCTGTCGGATGATAGAATTTTATTGATGGTGTATCATTACGTTTATTGAATTCGAATCATGTCCAAGGATCAGAGCAGTAAAAACCATGAGAGGGAGGTAGAGAGGGAGAGAGAATGAGAGATTACATAGTTATTTACCCCTTGAGTCAAACTTTGATGTTCTCGGGCTTTATGACCCATTTTATATGTTGGAAGTATTGATTATAAGAGAGAAGGGGAGAGAGTTCTCCTTGCAAGGAGAAGAGTCTAGAAAGAAAAACTAAAATGCCTCTAATACATAGTATGATATCCTATTCATAGGAGATAGAGGGACGTTACATGTTATTATTGTCTTGTTCAAGTGTCTGGACCTACTCCTCAGTTTCTTTGGTCAGTCGATTGAGTTGGTTTTGGTCGGCTTTCGTTTGGACACGTATCTGCCTTCGTTCTGTGAAGTCTCCGTTTTTTTAGTTTGGTAGCCAATAAATCTTAGGACAATCGGTTGGCTTTACCAGACTACTGATTTGAACTGTTATATTGTATCTAGATTCGTACACTTCATTTTTTTAACGTGCAATGTTGTCTTGTTGGTTGATATGTTCCAGAATTTAGAGATTTAAGTTGTTATGGTATCCTCCTTTAATTTAACTAAGGGAGTTCATAACCAAAAATTTAATGCCTGGAGCAAACCTTTTTCAAACTTACAAGTAATGATAAATCCACTAACTATTGGACTACTGAAAACGAATGGTGGTGGTTCTTCATAAAAGTTGATGGTTTGATAATTGTGATATATGCAGGGCATTGTTGGCTCCGGCATGTGCATCTTGGGGAGCTCATGGTGCGCCAAGAAAAAGGGCCCAGTCTTTGTCATAGCTTTTTTTCCACTCACACAAGTTGTCGTGGCCACCATTGATGTCTCCTTGCTCCATGAACTACTACTTCTTGGCGTGGAAATCTCGTAAAGAAAAAAAAAATCATGAGGTATGACCCAGCTAAACAGTTTCAATTTAAATGATGAATACAATTGCAACCACTTCTCCCACAACCAGGAAAGAGTTCGAAGATCTCCACAGTTATAACATTAACGTGCGGATGAAATTTTCACAAGGAACGGGCAGCGACCAATAACAATCATCAGGGGTTGGTAGGTGGTGGTCGACGGCGGGCAGCGGTTGTCGATGGCAGTCAAAGGTGGTCGACGATGGTTTGTGGTTGGCAACCACGGTTGAAGATGCTCGACAACAGCATGCGATGCTCGATGGTGATCAACAGTGCTCGACAACAATCAACAGTGGTCGATGGCGGTCGGTGGTGCTCGACGACGGTGGACGGAGGTAGGAGTGCTCAATGGTTGTCGGCGGTTGTCGGCGAAGGTCGTCAGTGATCCACTGCGGTTGATGGTGGTTGACAGTGGCAGGAGTGCTGCTGGACTTTAGCTCCTTATTAAAGCCTCAAGCTCTCACTTCAGGCTTTAAGCTCTCATCCATCTTCAAGTTCTCTTCCTCCTTGATGAGAGGGCGGGGTTCTATTTATAAAGTTTTAGGTGTAATTAATGTACGAATATGAACCATTTTGATCGAACGGTCTGGAGAGCTTACTTTGATGTTACAATGTTTGATGAACATTTGAGTGTCTTAACGATATCAGAATTGAGTGATATTGACTTGTTGGATTCGCCTTGTCGAGACGCTTGATTCGACATCTGTATAACCTTCTAATTGTGTCCAGAAAGCCTCCAAAAACGGTTGAATGACTTGCTTGGGGCTTGATTTGGCTTGGATTGGAACAATTTGGTATCATTGGGTCTGTCTTGTTGAGTCAGTCAATTTGACTGTAAGTTTGCTGAAATCAGAACACTAGGCGACTCTTAATCAAATTTTGAATATCATTTGCTCAAAATGTTGTCTTGAGATCCATGTTATTCCTCGAGACTCTTGTCAGATGATAAAAAATTATTGATGGTGTATCATTATGTTTATTGAATTCGAATCATGCCCAAGAATCAGAGCAGTAAGAACCATGAGGGGGAGGTAGAGAGGGGGAGAGAATGAGAGATTACGTAGCTATTTGCCCTTGAGTCAAACTTTGATATTCTTGAGCTTTATGACCCATTTCATATGTTGGAAGTATCAGTTTTAAGAGAGAATGAGAGAGAGTTCTCATTGCAAGAAAGAAAAACTAAAATGCCTCTAATACATACTATGATCCCCTATTCATAGGAGATAGAGGGACAAATATATAAAACCACATATTTGCCCCTATTTTAATAGGGGCATTACTAGGGGTGTAAACAAGCCGAGCACCTCGGCTCGTTTATATTTCTAGCTCAAAAAGTGTGTTCGTGTTCGGCTCATTTGCTTAGCGAGCCGAACACGAGATGTTCACAAACAAATAGTCGTTTTAAACCCCCTAATCACATAGCCATAAAATACTAAGGATTTGGGCAAGATTTAAAACATCATTTGAATCTAATTTAATAATGTTTATTCTATTTTCTTAATTAATACTTTTAATTGATTATAAATCTTTGTAGCCTTATAGAAAATTAATTTTTTTTATAAATACTACTCATCATATATATATATATATATATATATATATATATTCATATAATTGATTGGTAGTATTTCGAGCCAAAACAAGCCGAACACGAACGAACAAATATTTGTTCGTATTATTCGTGTTCGGCTCTTTAACTTAGCGAACGAGCCGAACACGAGCTTCTTAATGAGCCGAACACGAGCTGTTCGTAAACAACGAGCCATTTTGACAGCCCGAGGTGTTACATGTTATTATTGTCATTTTCGAGTGTCTGGACCTTCTGCTCCGCAGCTTCTTCGGTCAATCAATTGAGTTGGTTTTGGTCGGCTTTCGTCCGGAAACTGATTGGTCTTCGATCTGTGAAATCGCTCGGTTTTGAGTGTGGTAGCCGGTCAATCTTAGGACAATCGGTTGGCTTACCAGACTACTGATTTGAACTGTTAGATTGTATCCAGATTCGTGCACTTCATTTTTTTAACGTACAATGTTGTCTTGCTGGTTGATATGCTCCGGAATTCAGAGATTTAAATTGTTATGGTATCCTCCATTCATTTAACAAGGGGACTAAAAGCAAAGTATCAGGAGTTCCTAACCAGAAATTTAATGCCCGAGCAAACCTTTTCAAACATAACAAGTAATAATAAATCCGCTAGATGTTGGACTACTGAAAACGAACGGTGGTGGTTCTTCATAAAAGTTGATGGCTTGATAATTGTGATATGATGCAGGGCATTGTTGGCTCCGGCATGTGCATCTTGGGGAGCTCATGGTGCGCCCACAAAAAGGGCCCAGTTTTTGCCATAGCATTTTTCCCACTCACACAAGTTGTCGTGGCCGCTATTGATGTCTCCTTGCTCCATGAACAACTACACCTTGGCAGGTAATAAGCCCTCTCATTTCTTTTAATTCCACCCAGGGCTAACTGAGGTTACCTAAACTTACTCCGGCGGTGGTATGTAAATATGAATGTTTTGGTACTGTTAGATGTATAAATACAAAAGAATTGTGTGGTGTATATGTATCCTAATGCCTAAACTATATAAACATTTGTTTTCGAAGTGCAGCCTTCTGGGGTCTATTGTCATAATATCTGGCCTTTATATTCTTCTATGGGGAAAAAGCAAAGAGACTCTGGATTCTGACTCTCCAATCAAGTCCAGCGAAACAAGAAGAAGTAATCCTGAAGCTGCATCAGTGGGTCCATAACCATGCTGTTTTCTGCTCTTGCGGCCTTAATTGTTTGTAGCGTAATTGCATTGTCTTTTCAGCAGTATGAACAATTTCGCATTATGTTGGAAAAATTAGATCTGAAAGGTACACGATGTACTCTTTCGAATAATGTTTAGCAATGTTGTATATTTTTTTTTGGTGTGGCGTTTTACATACATATCACATGATTCATATGTCATTATATATCTAATGTCTAAATTTTATTTTTTATATTTATAACATTTAAATCTCTCATATAATATCAAAGATGATGCTATGAATTGGTAAAGTGTTATAAATATAAAAACTTAAAGTTTAGATATTATAAATAAATTTGGGTTCAACACCCTGAAAGGTGTGGTGAGCATGGATCGAGTCATAAATAAGAAGTGGCGCATCACAAGGGGAAGAATCGAGCCATATAGAAGTAGCAGTATAAAATGTATTTGAAAAATTGCCCGAGAGGATTGTCAGACTCATCCATCAAGCCACCCGTACTCTACCTCTTCCAATCGGATTTCTCCAGTCGATCTCCTCTACTCGGCCTCATTCATTCAGCCATAGATATGGATTTCTCCACTCAGCCTCCTCTATTATTTTGCATCCATTCGACCGCCTTTAGTCGCCCTCATCTATTCAGCTTCCTTTACTCAACCTCCTATACTAGGCCACTTGCATTTGGCTAGAAAAAATAACTCTCCCAGTAAAGTTCACTCGGNTCGAGCCATATAGAAGTAGCAGTATAAAATGTATTTGAAAAATTGCCCGAGAGGATTGTCAGACTCATCCATTAAGCCACCCGTACTCTTACCTCTTCCAATCGGATTTCTCCAGTCGATCTCCTATACTCGGCCTCATTCATTCAGCCATATATATGGATTTCTCCACTCGGCCTCCTCTATTATTTTGCATCCATTCGACCACCTTTAGTCGCCCTCATCCATTCAGCTTCCTTTACTCAACCTCCTATACTAGGCCACTTGCATTTGGCTAGAAAAAATAACTCTCCCAATAAAGTTCACTTAGAAAAATAGTTAGTCAAAGGGAAGACAAGTCACGAGGAGTAGAGCCAAGCAATAAGAAAATCTCTAATAGCAGGGAAAATCTCTCAGAACCCTCATTTTTTTTTTTATTTTATAGTGTTAATTTTTTTTTCACTTTTTCAACGTGTATGTTACTTATTATATAAAAAGAGTTTGTCGCTAACACTAAGGAAACTTGGTCAATCAATTTGAAAAACCTGGCCAACCATTCAAGGAACACGATTTAAGGCATAGGGGCATTCTCAATATTTTGAATAGCTATATCATTCTCCTTATCCTAAGTGGTAGTTCTCCCTACTCTATGTGGGAACATCCAACCACTCCTGAGTCGAATCTATTGGATATCCTCGATAAGGGACCTATAGGAATTAATCATATAAAAAAATCACTAGAATGGTCTATGGATTGAGGCTTAGGCTGAGATAGGCAACCCTCATTTTCTTAAAGATTCTCCTCATCATATACCTAGTGAGTGCAATCTAAGTCGGGCGTGTCATCCTCATCAAGATGAGCTGTCATAATCAGAAATATGAAAACATGAAAAGTAACCAGCAAATGGAGTTTTCATTTCATCAGATTGGGTAAATATGTGACCAATAACTTCCAATGGTACATCATGTGCCAACCCCAATGACACATCAATAGCTACTAAAATCTCCAATAAAGCCTCTGAGATAAAGTTGGCCGATGTTTGTCCCATAGTCATCTCCAAAAAGTACTTGAGGATACTGACCTCTTCAAGTCTTTACTAGATTGCTAACACATCCTTGAAAGGACACCACTTCTCCAAGGTATGTCTTAAATGTTGGTGGAATAGGCAATAGTCAAGTGCTAAGATCTTATCCACCACCTCAGGTTTAGCAAGCACAATTAGCTTCATTCCTTGCTTCATTAAGTACTTGAAGATTTTCTGACACAATCCTTTTGAAAAGGATATTCATGGTACTTTCTCTCTCTAGAGAGAGTAGTCTACTTATTTGAAAAATAAGGGCTTATTTGCTTTATTGTAGCAAAAATTTTGTTGTTTCATGAGACTAAAGCTAGTACTTTGCCTATCCTCTGAGAGGGAATATCGACATGAGGGAGTTTTCTTTCCTTTCCGTTATAAACCTCACCTTTGGAAACCATCTTGGGGCATCCAATAAATTAAATACCCTTGAGAGTAACTTCAAAGGTCTTAATGGAATGTAGCTTTAAGAATGTCATACTATGCCCACTCAATTTGCTAAGTAGGAAATAAATCATTTACTTATCCTAAAGCGGAGGCTCGCAGTAAGGTTTCACTAATGAGTGATAAATCAATCGTAGACTTGTATGACTTTTGATGGATAGTCATTAGATCAATCATGGTGATCTAGTGCTATGCACCAACAAATCTTTGGATAAAAGTCCTCTAGCTCATCAAAAGTCTTGAGTGTCGCTAGGTAATTTGGCATACCATTTAAAGGCAAATTTTGTTAGGCTAATATTAAAAAGATACATCAATAAGGCATTATTATTGTTAATACTATAACAAACCACTCTATACTATGCAATATTATGATGAGGGTTCCTATCCCCTTTGAATTGTTTGAAATGTGAGGGGGAATGAATCTCTTAAGAAAGGAAATGGACTTGTGCTCCTTAGGGTATGACCTCCATCTCCTAATAATAGAACTCTAATGTTGGGCGGCCAAGGATACTTTGATCTTTTTGTCAGAGAGATCACAGTTGGTTATCTGAAGTGATAGAAGGTGGAGGTACAACATCCACTGACACAACTATTGGCGATNTGAGACTAAAGCTAGTACTTTGCCTATCCTCTGAGAGGGAATATCGACATGAGGGAGTTTTCTTTCCTTTCCATTATAAACCTCACCTTTGGAAACCATCTTGGGGCATCCAATAAATTAAAAACCCTTGAGAGTAACTTCGAAGGTCTTAATGGAATGTAGCTTTAAGAATGTCATACTATGCCCACTCAATTTGCTAAGTAGGAAATAAATCATTTACTTATCCTAAAGCGGAGGCTCACAGTAAGGTTTCACTAATGAGTGATAAATCAATAGTAGACTTGTATGACTTTTGATGGATAGTCATTAGATCAATCATGGTGATCTAGTGCTATGCACCAACAAATCTTTGGATAAAAGTCCTCTAGCTCATCAAAAGTCTTGAGTGTCACTAGGTAATTTGGCATACCATTTAAAGGCAAATTCTGTTAGGCTAATATTAAAAAGACACATCAATAAGGCATTATTATTGTTAATATTATAACAAACCACTCTATACTATGCAATATTATGATGAGGCTTCCTATCCCCTTTGAATTGTTTGAAATTTGAGGGGGAATGAATCTCTTAAGAAAGGAAATGGACTTGTGCTCCTTAGGGTATGACCTCCATCTCCTAATAATCGAACTCTAATGTTGGGCGGCCAAGGATACTTTGATCTTTTTGCGAGAGAGATCACAGTCGGTTATCTGAAGTGATAGAAGGTGGAGGTACAACATCCACTGACACAACTATTGGCATAATTACTAACAGAGTATCATATGATTTCGATGCATCATAGCTGGCGTAACCGACGAAGCCATTGGGTGTTCGACCCGCTCACTTTGTAACACAGTAATCTAGAAAGAGATGAGTCTCATATTAGTCATCATCTACGACATCTGTTTCTACAAACGAGCAAAGAGAGTATCACGACTACCCTTTGTATGGCTAATCTTGGAAACTTCATGGGACTTGAAGGACCTAGGAGGATTAACTAAATTTGACCTTAAGGAGGAATCAATTAGGTGAAATCTACCTCTGTATGAGACTAGACTGTCGAGCAGAGGGTGAATTACCGTAACCTAATAAGTAACTCACCCCTTAACAAAGTATCATTTAGGGTGTTTGTGGAGTTTATCATGATACTTTGTTAAGGAGTAATTATTGTAACCATCTTATTATTTGTCTTATGAGGCTAGGATACAAATAATAAGATAGTTACAATAATTATCCCAACCCCTTAACAAAGTATCACAATAAATAAGTGGTTGGGATAATTATTGTAACTATCTTATTAATTGTATCCTAGCCTCATAAGACACAAATAATAAGATGGTTACAATAATTAGATACAAATAATAAGATCTAATAAGATGGTTACAATTATTATCCGATCCGAAAAAAAGAGAGTAAAAAGGGTGCTTACCATAGATTGCCAAGTCATAAACTACACTTACATGAATTTGTTAATATGTCACTTGTCGATGCAATGCTTTCAAGTAATGAGCTCATTTGAGCAATTTTTACAATACATTATTGTGATGCAAAAGCTATATGCGACGATCATTAATATCTTAATTTCAACTTATGATTTTTTATCTCAGATCAGTCACTTGTCAATATGTTGATTGCTAACAAAAAAATGAGCTCCAATATTTATTAAATGGATAGTATATTGTCAATTAAGTGAAATCCCTAAATCAAACTATAACTAGAAGTGATTAATAATCAAGAGCCTCTAACACAGTCATACATCGTATCTATGTAATTAGCAGCAACATGTGACCATGAGCTAGAGTTTAAGTTGAGCTTGGAGAATATATCAAGTGAGATCTTTTACTTCATTAGCCTAATAGCAACACATCATCAACTTAATCAAAGACTTGTACAAAACTTAATATTTCCAGATTTATTAGTCACTAATCTATAACTATTGAGCTACAAAATATTTGATTGAATAGACTTGAAGTTATAGATAACTCTAAAGAATAATTGGTTGAATGAACATAAAGCTGCTAACCAAAAGCTTAATGCTATTTGATAACAAGAAGCTATTTGATATATAAAAAAANATAATAAGATGGTTACAATAATTAGATACAAATAATAAGATCTAATAAGATGGTTACAATTATTATCCGATCAGAAAAAGAGAGAGAGTAAAAAGGGTGCTTACCATAGATTGCCAAGTCATAATCTACACTTACATGAATTTGTTAATATGTCACTTGTCGATGCAATGCTTTCAAGTAATGAGCTCATTTGAGCAATTTTTACAATACATTATTGTGATGCAAAAGCTATATGCGACGATCATTAATATCTTAATTTCAACTTATGATTTTTTATCTCAGATCAGTCACTTGTCAATATGTTGATTGCTAACAAAAAATGAGCTCCAATATTTATTAAATGGATAGTTTATTGTCAATTATGTGAAATCCCTAAATCAAACTATAACTAGAAGTGATTGATAATCAAGAGCCTCTAACACAGTCATACATCGTATCTATGTAATTAGCAGCAACATGCNTTTGTTTCTACAAACGAGCAAAGAGAGTATCACGACTACCCTTTGTATGGCTAATCTTGGAAACTTCATGGGCCTTGAAGGACCTAGGAGGATTAACTAAATTTGACCTTAAGGAGGAATCAACTAGATGGAATCTACCTCTGTATGAGACTAGGTNTAATTAGGGGTGGACCCAGGTAGGGTCCAAGGGAAAATTGTCTTCCCCCCTCAAATTTAGATTTTTACTTCTATGGGAGAGAATTTTGGTCTTTTGCCTCTCTAGAAATATCAGTTTTGCCTCTCCTAAAATATTACTTTATCATTTCTTGCCCTAGTCTCTCCTACGTTGGGTCTAGGGAGGCAGTTTGCCATCCTTAAAAAAAAGACCGGTTCCACCCCTGAGCTTAGATGTTGGACATGTAATTAGATAAAAATTGTGGTATTCATTTGAATTTCCAAAAAAAAAAAAACAACCAAAACTTCCTATGATAGAACATTTTCATTTTGCCAGCTAAGCTGATTGTTAACTAAGTGGGTGAACTCTCTTTATCACGCAAGGAATCTATCAAATTTGTAGTTCATTGGTTTTAAATGAAAAATCTTAGGAAACCGGTTTAAAGTGCTCACCTAGTAATAGGGGTGTAAACGAACCGAGCACGAATGAATAGAGTTGGTGTTCGTGTTCGGTTCGTTTGAAATTACATGTGTTTGAAATATGTCTTGTTTGAAATTGTTTGTAAGGTTACATTTCGTGTTCGGTTTGATTTGTTTGAAATATGTTTGATATGTTTAAAATGCTTGAACAGATTGAATTCTTCGAATTGTTTTAATCGTTCGAAATTTGACAAATTTGTTTGTATTGTTCGAATTATTCGAAATTTTTCAAAAGCTTAAACCTATCTGAAATTTATGCTTAAACTTGTATGAATCGCAACACAAATGTAAAATAACCAAAACACATCTCACAATAAAACCATAATACCATATCTCATCCATAAAAATTCAGATCTGGAGGCAATATGCGAGATTTCACTCCCAAAAATTATGTTTCACTCAAAGAAAATAAATAAATTAAAAAAAAATAAGAAAATTTAAGTTAAGAGACGAATCTGAAGATAAATATAAAATTTTAGAATTTAATATAAGCTAAGAGACAAACTTTNCAACACAAATGTAAAATAACCAAAACACATCTCACAATAAAACCATAATACCATATCTCATCCATAAAAATTTAGATCTAGAGGCAATATGCGAGATTTCACTCCCAAAAATTATGTTTCACTCAAAGAAAATAAATAAATTTAAAAAAAATATAAGAAAATTTAAGCTAAGAGACGAATCTGAAGATAAATATAAAATTTTAGAATTTAATATAAGCTAAGAGATGAACTTGAAGATCAGATTATAATTTATATGATTTAATTTTTTAAAATATGATAAATTTTTAGAGTATATAATTATTTTAAAAATATGATACATTTTTTATATATAATTATTTTAAATTATTTTATATTTCAAATAATAACGATTCATTGTGTTTGGTTCGTTTATAAATTGAATGAAAAAAAAATTGTTCGTGTTCGTGTCGTTTGCTTATCGAATGAATTGAGTATGAACTCTCCGACGAACCAAATATGAACAGTTCGTGAACAATAAGCTTTTTTGACAGCCCTACCCAGTAAAGAGAAAAAAAAAAACCTATATATATATATATATAATGGAAAATATATTATTGTAGAGAATTTTTTATTCTCATTTAATTTTTCATTGATCTTAAATTAAATTAAATTGTTTTTAAGCCCATCCAAACCAAAATATCGTTTGAGATTGATACACACGAACAATTTTTCACCATCCAACACGAATCACGATGCAATCTTTTGAACAAAAAGCATTTCAGATTCAATTAAAGGTCATATGGAACTCTGATTTTAGCAAACTTATTAGTCAAACTAACTGGTTCGATGAGACATACCTAATGATATCAAAGTCATTCTAATCTAAACCAATTAAAGCCCTGATAAAGTCATTAAACCATTTTTGGAAGACTTTCAGACACATTTGAAAAATCAAAATGGCTGTCAAATCTGACAAGTTTATAGTCAAATCGAGCGTCTCGACAAGACGAATCCAACGAGCCCAAAATTGCTATATTTTGACATTTTTAAGACACTCAAATGGTCATTAAACGTTGTTTGATTTGAGGAAACTCTCCGAACCGTCCGATCAAAATGATTCATATTCATGCATTAATGACACCTAGAACACTATAAACAGAGCCCCACCCCTCACATGAGGGGAGAGACTTGAAGCTTCAAAGGGAACTAGAAGCTCTGAGAAGAAACTGAAGTTCGGCACCATCTCGATCGTCGTCAGCCACTATCGACAGTCACCATCGATCCTCGTCAATCAACGCCGATCACCACCAACCAGACATTGTCAGTCATCGTCATGAGACATGAGCTCATCACTACGGTCCATGTGTCAACAACGACCTACGTTGTTTATGGCTCGTGCAGCTCTCGTCTCCAGCCCCCACAACCTACAAATGTCATTCATACTCGTCCCTACAACCTATGTGGTTCACAGCTCAAGCAGCTCCTGACTCTAGCCTTTGCGGCCTACGAACGTCGTTCTTACTCGCCCATACGGCCTACCTGGTTCACAGCTCGTGCAACTCCCGACTCTGACCCCCGCAACCTACGAACGTCATTTATACTCGCCCAAACGACCCGCGTGGTCAACAGCTCATGCAGCTCCCGAATCCGGCCCTTGCGGCCAACGAATATCATTCATATTCACCCCTACGACCTACGTAGTTCACAACTCGTGCAGCTTCCGACTTCGGGCCCGACGGTCTACAGATATCATTCATACTCACCATTACGGCCAATGTGGTACACAGCTCCCGTAACTGCATACTACGGTTTCTTTGGCCAATCAACACTTCGTGAGCAACTATCTCATGACAGACTACTACCTCCACAACAATTAACAATGACCCTTGCAATCTGCTGTCACCAAGAACTGCAGCCAGATTATAGTCATACAACTTCGTATTTCCATCTTCCCTAATTTAGGAGAAGGATGAACATGTGTATCATTGTTCATAGTAGATTATTTCAACTGTGCTAGGCCTCGTGGTTTTGCCCAATTTCAAGGGTTTTTTACGTAAACAGTTGAGGTGTCTCATTTTGCTTACTTATCTTCTTTTATCTGTGTGTGTTAAATTCTCGTGCAACGCTAAGACGATAATTCATTACTCTACCGCTATGAATTTTTTGGCACGCATCAAAGATAATCCATGTTTTATTAACGACTGAAAAGCCTTATTCGCAATTTTTATTGCCCATATTTTACACTAATAAAAAATAGAAAAATATATTTTTTTGGGAAAATTAAATACATAGCACCTGAAATATTATTATTTATAAAATGTAACACTCATGTGATATTTTTGAACTACCGAACCGATGTATTTATGCGTGCTACAATCAAATCATTGAGAAATTGATAAAAATGAAAAATATGTTGGGGTTTATGACGAATTTTGATATTTGTGTGAGAATTTGATAAGTTGATGAAAGAGGGTGCTAGATTTGTAAATAGCAATGTTTCTGTTTTTGATGTTATACATATGGCTTTTTTATTTTCAAATTATGTCCTTAATTTAGCATTGATTATTACTAGAAAATTCGCAGCGGTAGAATAATGGATTATCGTCTTAGTGAAAGAGAATCACCATATGATGACACCAGAAGTTTTTAGGTGAAAAATCCGTAGAGGGAAAAACCACGGGGTCTGACCCAGTTATATAAATTCCGCTATAAGTTGATGATTATAGAGACCCTTTGTTCCATAAACGGGAAAGTGCTACAAGATTTTTCAAGGTACAACGTCGACTGACGACGTTTGGTTAGCGATGATCGACGATAATTGATGACGGTCGGCGTTGGTCGACAGCGGCCGAAGATAATCGACGGAGGTTAGCGGTGATTGACGGTGGTCGACGATAGTCAATGACAGTTGGCGGTGGTTGACGACGGTTTGCGATGGCGGGGATAATGTTGGACTTAAGCTCATTCTTAAAGCCTCAATTTCTCTCTCAAGTCTCTCCCCTCATGTAAGGGGTGAGACTCTATCTATAGTGTTTTGGGTGCAAATGCAGGAATATGAACCATTTTGATCATACCGTCCGGAAATTTCTCGCGATCAGATGACGCTTAATTAACATTTGAGTGTCTTAATGATGTCGGAATTGAGCAATCTTGGGCTCGTTGGATTTATCTTATCGAGACGCTCGATTCAATTATGAACTCGCTAGATTTGACATCCGTTTAACCTTCTAAATGTGTCCATAAATCTTCTAAGAATGGCTTAATCACTTGATTTGAGTTTAGTTTGACTCGGATTAGACTAACTTTGATATAATTGGGTCCGTCTCATCGGGTCGGTCAGTTTGATTATAAGTTTACTGAGATCGGAGCTCTGAAAGAATTTTTATCAAAATTTGAATATTTCTTTATCAAAATATTACCTCGAGATTCGTGTCAGATGATTAAAATTTATTGGTGGCGTGTCAAATATAAAATTATTTAAACTTATCAAATGTTATAAACAAAGGATTATTCATATTTGATTCATTTGTATTTCAAGATTAAGAAAATTCTTTATATTTTATTTTTTTAAGATGATATTCACGACATTATCAAACTAATTAGTAATAATAGTAAAAAAATGCTCGATTAAATAATATTTCCGCAAAAATGTTATTATAAAAATATAAATCACGCAGCAAGGCATGCTCGATTAGGCTTTGGCTGGCAGAGAAGAGAAGCAGGAAGGGCGGAGTGGGAGAGAGAGAGCGAAGCGAAGACAACATCCATGACTATGGGGAGTTCCGTTGGATCTAGCGTCGTTGGTGAGTAACTTTTCGATCTCCTAGAAATGATTTCTTTTTATATTCTTGTTGAAATTGGGATCGATACATGACAATTCTTTTTGAAAGCTGATCGGATTTGTTCTGATGAATCCGATCAGATTTGGGTGCCTCTTTTTTTGTTCTTCTTTTGCAGATCTATTAACTCAGTAGTCCAGGTAGAAAAAAACTATCTTACTTATTTAACTTTTGGGTGTTTGTGATTCTTTTCTTGTAAGAACTCAACTGAAGTAGTTCTTCGATCTTAATCATTGGTTCAATCTGATTTTATTGTTTTCAGTTGATTTTTAAGTAGTTTGTGGGTGTTTCTGTTTCCTGTTTTTGNCCAAATTGAAGATAGCTCTATGAAGCTCCTAAAATGGACTCCAGCATTTGATCCAAAAAAGGAAGTCCCCATAATACCAACTTGGTTTAAACTCAATAATTTGAAACTTCATTAGTGTTGTTCTCTATTGGAGCTTTACTTTGTCTTCAAACGAAATTGGACATTTATACATTCAATCTATCAAGAGCCTCTGCAGCTATGATCTTAATACAAAAAAAAATTACCTTGCCTCTAATTGATGAGGTGTGGCTTGGGACAACTCATGATGGTTACTAGAAACAAATAATAATGGAATAGCAGCCTCATTACTGCACTCATTGCCGTATGTTTGGCCACACCAATGATCAATGTTATAGGTTACACCTAAGTCTAAACTTGCTTCAAAATTAGGGGAAGGGAAAAACAAGACAAAAAACCCCTTAGAAGATCTAGAAAGGAACCAAGTTGTTACACCAGTTAGGGAGCAAACTGTAGAGGTAGAAGATCAAGTGGTGGCACAAGATAGAGGAACAACTGATGTACAGACTGTGGAGAAGACTGCAGAGATGGAGGATCCTTTTGTAGCTGATTCTTCCTTCATATCTGTTAATGNGGGGGGGGGGGGGGGGGGACTTTAGCTATCTTGCCTCTCCTTCAAAAAAGAAAGGAAATAGACCTCCCAATTTCACCAAATTGAATACCTTTAACATTCAAGTTGTAGGATTGTTTTGTCTCAGCTATATTGGTCCTGACTTCACGTGGAAAAGGGGCAAGCTATGGGAGTGACTGGACATATTTTTTGAAGACAACTGACTGCAGTGTTTTCTTAATACTACAACTACCTACCTCAACCTAGCTGGATCAGACCATAGAACACTCATCACAATTTCAGTAGTACAAAATTAAGGAAAGGCTCTTTCAGATATTTAAATATGAGGTATACCCACAAGGACTTCATATCCACTATTTCAGCCAATTAGAGAGATATTGATCATCCCAGCCCCTTGATTAGATTATGGTGATTACAGAAAAAAGTTGGGAAGGCCCTAACTTAATAAAATTGGAATACATTTGGAATTTTATTGTCAGGAGTTGAACAAATTGAAAGAGATCTTGTGGCAATTATGTCCCNGATAATGTTAGCTTCTTAGTCTACTAGATTTGCTCGATCAAAGAGATTGCAACTAGGGATCATAGTAAATTTCACAGCTTAGGGTGTTATCATTTTCTTTTAGGCATCCCCACACTAGAAAGCGTATAAGCATATTTTCTGGGAAAGACTGTGCGTCTCTTTAAAAGTTAATTATAGACATCACTTCAAGGTAAGTTTTATTTTCTTGAAAGTTGAAAGTTAGCCTTAGGCATATCCAGAGATAAGTTGCTGGGTTGCTATCTTCTACCTCCATGATCAAGATAGAGGATAGGTTTTTCGTATTTTTCTGCCATATTTTATTTTTGTTCATAAAGTTCTTGCAATAAATATAAGCCGGCTTTTTCCCATCCTATCCACAAGCAGAAGACTACCAAAGAACTAACAACAATGAAGTTGCAATAAACAGACACATGCAAGCGTTCATGATCCAAAGAAGGGAGGGAAAGTTTTTTGATATTTTGATCAACTAGCTAGTAAAAAAATTTTCGAGAACGACTTTATGCTGGAATCCTAGCTTGTGATAAATCATTTTGAGCATATCTCAATGGAGGGATCCAATTTTGAAGTTTTTTAGCATGCCACCATTGTATGCTTTATATTTCTACCGCGAAGCAGAAAAATATGTTTTTTGATCATATAATTTTGTGTCGGTATTTTGAATACTTTTGTTCATCAATTCATTCATATGAAACCCAAATAGATTCAGGAAGTGGCTACATACATCATGCACAATGTGTTTGATGTCGATATTTTGTATACTCCGACATCTCCAGTTCTCCCTCATAGGGCTATATCCAAGGGCGAGTGGTGCCCCGACTCTATCTCGTTTCAAGGTGGTGATTATCTTCAACTTTTCTGCCCTTCGCATCTTTCCTTTGGTGTCGCTATCTCCATTCTTTGTTGCAGGAGCCCTCAGTCAACCCTCTTGGTTTTTCCCCTGCCAACCCAGTTGTCGACCATCCTTAGGCCCACCTGCAATGCCAATCCTGCCACAATCCCCTCTACCCTCAGTCACCTACCTACTTGTTATCCTCCAACCAGTCCATGTTTGTTGTCACCATCCCGAATCCTCGTTGCACCTTGTTATCGTCTTCCAACCAGCGTCCCCACCTTCTCCCACCTTCAACCATTATCCCCTTACCAACAATCCTTGCAGTTGCTGCTCTTGCTGCCTCCACTGACCAGCCAATTGACCATAACCCATCCACCCCCTGCTTTAGCCATCCTTCCAACCCCTCTTAACCNTGTTTGTTGTCACCATCCCGAATCCTCGTTGCACCTTGTTATCGTCTTCCAACCAGCGTCCCCACCTTCTCCTACCTTCAACCATTATCCCCTTACCAACAATCCTTGCAGTTGCTGCTCCTGCTGCCTCCACTGACCAGCCAATTGACCATAACCCATCCACCCCCTGCTTTAACCATCCTTCCAACCCCTCTTAACTGATCAACACCTTTTTGGAGCACAACCATAGTTGGGTGGGTGTCCTATCTGTTATTGCTTCATTTTTTTAGTGTGTTGGCTTTAACTTCCTATTGGCTTTCTTTCAATATTAATATTTGCTTTTCACATTGTTTTTGCTTAACTCTGGTAGCATTTGGTATCACAGTCTAACCCTAGTCCTATTCAAGGGTTACATAAACTCCCCCTACCTAATCTAAAATTTTCTTTTCCACCCAGCATCACACTCGTACACTCTGTCCTACATACCCACATTCAAATACCATTCATGCCAATAAGGAGACAAGTGTCAACGCTGATCATGAGTTTGCTATGGAAGANAATATTTGCTTTTCACATTGTTTTTGCTTAACTCTGGTAGCATTTGGTATCACAGTCTAACCCTAGTCCTATCCAAGGGTTACATAAACTCCCCCTACCTAATCTAAATTTTTCTTTTCCACCCAGCATCACACCCATACACTCTGTCCTACATACCCACATTCAAATACTATTCATGCCAACAAGGAGACAAGTGTCAACGCTGATCATGAGTTTGCTATGGAAGGGATACATCGACAACTCTACTGAGTGTTACAATGGTTTGATGAAATTGAGGAAAGGACCTATGGAGAAGTCATTGCCGACCGTGTTAGTGAGATCCAAGGAGGAGAGTGAGAAGAACATTTGAATCCTTTCCGTAAGGATGATTTCAATGAAGAGGACAATCAACTACGATACTGATATATAAAAAGTTACACATCAACAGAGGTATATGTAACACATATTCCGGAGTTAGACCTGTCGCTAAAATAACATCCTTTATCAACAATGGAACTTTATGACCCATCAACAATTTTAATAGCATCTTTCCCAGCAAGGATAATATGTCAGAAGGCTTAAGTGTTTCCAGACATGTGGTCCATGGTATATGAATCAATGATTAATGGCCTAGAAGGAACAAAAGAAATGAGTGTCGTAGAATTGGTATCTTGACGAACGTGTGAGGTCAATGGGTCAGAAGAAAGCGGATTTCATCTAAACAGCTTGATTAAGTGCTCGATTTGACTTTTAAGAGAACTGGAGAATTTCAGACTGCTTTGGATAGAGGTTGGTTGTATCAAGTTGGATTCAGACGTCGTAGCGAGACCCTTGGCAGCGAAGATTTGGCCGAAAGTTTGGATGCATGATTCTTGTGGAGCTTCCAACACTTATCATAAGTGTGGGTAGATTTGTGACAGAAATCACAAGTAGGTTGACCTGCCCAGGGTTGAGCACTATTAGAGACCAAGGCGGATGCGTCGACAGATGGAATGGAAGTACACAACATGACAAATCTCCTGCTCTCTTCGCGACGAATCTAAGTGAAAGTTGTGTGAGTAGAAGGAAGAGGATTTCGACCAAGGATACGACCCTGGACTTCATCAAAATTTTTGTTGAGGTCTACCAGAAATTGAAACATGTGGTCATTTTCTACAATTTTTTGAAAAAAAGATGTTGGTCGGAGATTACCAAGTGTATTCATAATATCATATTCCATCCGTAACGCAACTAGATTAGTACTGTGTCACGGTCCTGGATCATCGTTTTGTCTCATGGATTTTTTTAGGAACCTCAGAGAGTTGGCTGAAATTTCCTACTCCCGAGTATGTATCACAGACTGCTGTCCAGAGGGCACTAGCGGAATGAATGAACATATATGATCAACCAATTGAAGTCTCCATGGAGTTAATCAACTACGACAAGATCATAGAATTCTCCACTTTCCAAGCTCCATACATTGGGTCAGTTTTTGAAGGTTTACGAATCATACCAGTGA
Organism: Phalaenopsis hybrid cultivar; assembly: GCA_002079205.1. Lineage (NCBI taxonomy): Eukaryota > Viridiplantae > Streptophyta > Magnoliopsida > Asparagales > Orchidaceae > Phalaenopsis > Phalaenopsis hybrid cultivar. The sequence goes on along the minus strand of JXCR01096191.1, from coordinate 115,064 downwards.
GATGATTGATCTTCTCACACCCTTTGATGAACAAAGATACAGATTGAGACCATTGGAGAAAGTTACCGACGCTTAATTTATGAGTTGTGATCAAGAAGTTCATATTGTTTTCCTATCATCCAGTCTATAGAAGAATGGAGGTTGGAATTGATTCTCCGGTGGAATCAATAACACCTTCTAATGACAGGTCAATGTTGGAGAAGTCCGTCGTGGTTTCGATTGAACCAAACGAGGTTAGGTTGTTGAGGCATCGCAAGGCTTCTACTACTGGCAAGATTCCACTTCAGGTCACTGAAGGAACTCAAGTTATGGGGCCTTTAATTGAAACTGAACTTTGTGACATTGCTGACAAAGACTCCACTTGGGCTCACCACAAGAACAAGTTATGGAACCCTTCACCGAAAGAACAAGTTCTGGAGACGGGAATAGGGAATCCTGGAGACGAGAGNTGTTTTCCTATCATCCAGTCTATAGAAGAATGGAGGTTGGAATTGATTCTCCGGTGGAATCAATAACACCTTTTAATGACAGGTCAGTGTTGGAGAAGTCCGTCGTGGTTCCGATTGAACCAAACGAGGTTAGGTTGTTGAGGCATCACAAGGCTCCTACTACTGGCAAGATTCCACTTCAGGTCACTGAAGGAACTCAAGTTATGGGGCCTTTAATTGAAACTGAACTTTGTGACATTGCTGACAAAGACTCCACTTGGGCTCACCACAAGAACAAGTTATGGAACCCTTCACCGAAAGAACAAGTTCTGGAGACGGGAATAGGGAATCCTGGAGACGAGAGCATGGAATCCTGGAGACGAGAACAAGGAATGTTGGAGATGGTAACTAGGTCGCCTGGAGACCTTCTTTGGAGGCAGGAACCTAGCCGCAGAGTCAAGGTTAGGGAAAGCGGCAGGGACCTGGGCAGGGAGGAAGAGGCAATTGAAAGTAGACCTAGCCGTCCATAGAGTTCGACAGCTAAGTTAGGGCCATGACTCTGATACCATATCAGAATAGAACCCAAGGTAAGTTTTATTGATGCAAAGAGAGGTATCAGTACCCATTACTAGATCTACTAGTAAGGAAAGAAATAAAATCAGAATAAAGGGGAATAAGAAAAGCCANATATAAGCAATATATATATATATATATATAAGAGCGACTCGTGACTCCTTACGCGTTAATACTTAAAAATGTTACAAAATATGGGCGGGATAGTGGATTGGATCCTTATCTAACATCAAAATAAAGTAGATCGTCAACCTATGGGTTCCAAAATCCACAGTACAATGCCACGTAAAAAGGTAANTATATATATATATATATATATATATATATATATATATATATATATATATATTAGATAAAATAGCGACTCATGGCTCCTTACGCGTTAATACTTAAAGATGCTACAAAATATGGGCGGGATAGTGGAGTGGATCCCTATCAAACATCAAAATAAAGTATATTGTCAACCTATGGGTTCCAAAATCCATAATACAATGCGACGTAAAAAAGTAAGCAAAAAATAAAAGGAAACTTTAAGCCCAAAATACAAGTGACCCAAAAGAGATATGTTAAATAGAAGCAGAGGAAAATCCACAGTAAAGCCAACAGNAGCCCAAAATACAAGTGACCCAAAAGAGATATGTTAAATAGAAGCAGAGGAAGATCCACAGTAAAACCAACATAACATCTTGAAAAGAGGAAAGAAGACATCAGAGCAGCTCCAACAAATCCTATCCTGGTGGGATTGAAGGCTCGATCCAAAGTAGTTTGAGCAAAATCCCGAATCGACCCGATCAAGCACAGAGAAACCTGCATATACAATAAGAAAACTAGAAGGGTATATATATATATATATATGAAGGAATAACTAGAAAGGAAATGGCCACAACAATGAAGAACGCAAATCCCCCCATGCTTAGCCACATCAATCCAGGAAACCAAAATTTTACCAAAACTTCCCTTCATGAAGGAATAAACCAAAAGGCTCCAATCAAAACATAACTGCACCCAGAAATAATGGAGGCCAAAATCCTCCCTCCAAAACATGCTAAAAAATTTGCAAACCACAATCTTCCAGAAGGGTAAGCTCCAAACCGAGAAAGCAAAAAGGATTTCCAGTAAATGATTAGCCATGCATAACGTGTATAAGTCCTTCATAGGGGAGGAAACACAATCCAGCAAAAGTTTCTTGTAAGCCATAAATTTCCAAGAAAGCAACGACAAAACCAAAATAAAAATATTATCTCCTGATGAAAGGCAAATCCAAGGAGTCACCCTGTAAAAGCTTCTTTAAATGATGCGGTAACGAAACATCGACAATAAGGGTACCCCAAACTTTACCCCTCCTGGCCAACCAATCTGCGGGAGAATTTCCTTCCCGCAAAACATGACTCAAAACAATAGATAAATTAGATTTTTCAATAAGTGTTTTGATTCTATTCCAAATCCCCAAAACATTTCACTTGGGCATTTTAGTCAAACCAAAATCCTTGTAAATGGTAAGAGAATCCATCTCAAACAACAATTCAGAAAAGTTACAAGAAATGGCTACCTGAAGAGAGAAAAGAAAACCCTAGTACTCAGCTTCCAAAGGAGAGGAAGCGACAATCGGCGAAGTAAAGAGACAAAGGCACTTCCCAAGATGGTCACGAAAAACCCCACCAGCCCCTGCCGCCGAGGAGTCCCAACTACCATCAAAATTAACTTTTATCCATCCAATGGGACGTGGTTGCCACCTAATGAGAGTGACCATCCTACCCACCCTAGGATTGGCTGAATCATCACGCAAGCCCAAAATACGGCAAACCCGGGTAAAGTAAGCAAGAATGTGAGAAACTGAGGTAGATGGAACCATACCCAAATTGTGATGTTTATGATCATTCCTGACTACCCAGATAAACCAAATCACCAACATAGGGAACGAAGCCAATTTCGAATCTACAATATTAGCAATTCTTCAAATACGGAGAAATTCGACAATGTCAATATAGTCACACCAGTTTATATGAAAGTATTGCCCAAGTGCATACCAAACCTCTTTAGCATAAGAACATGAAAAAAAAAGATGCATCGCGGATTCCTCCTCAAATTTACATAAATGACATTGGGAAGCTAAGTTGAGACCCTTAAGTCTTAGAATATCATCAAGAAGGAGCATCTTAAAAAGATATCTCCAAAGGAAGAAGGAGATGGAAGGAGTAAAAAAATTGTTCCAAATAAATTTCCCCCATCACCACTTATCAAAGCTATAAAGATTAGAGTAAAGCAATTTATNCTTAAGTTTTAGAATATCATCAAGAGGGAGCATCTTAAAAAGATATCTCCAAAGGAAGAAGGAGATGGAAGGGGTAAAAAAATTGTTCCAAATAAATTTCCCCCATCGCCACTTATCAAAGCTATAAAGATTAGAGTAAAGCAATTTAGAGGGAGAAATAGTAGAGGAGGTTTTCCAAAGTGGGGTATCTTTACTTGTCTTCTTTATAGGGATCTTAGCTACATGAGCTGTTTTATCCCCAACAAGAGGCAACAATTTATTGATATCCCAATTATCATCACTCCAAACATCGGAGATAAGTAAATTATTGTTTTGAGGAGTGTAAGCAAATGAATTATGATCTCACAATCCCCACTAATCATGCCAAAAAGAGATCTTACCTTCTCCAATGTCTCAAAAAATAAATCTGCTAGCAATGGAACGGGCTATCAGAATGGATTTCCAAATCCTGGAGTCCCCCACTTTCCAATTAAAATNAATCTGCTAGCAATGGAACGGGCTATCAGAATGGATTTCCAAATCCTGGAGTCCCCCACTTTCCAATTAAAAGTAGTAGGATTGGAAGTATTACAATATTTATGATGCATGAAACGAGTCCATAAAGAAGTATTAGCCCGAAACTTAAACCACAGTTTACACATACTGAGATCAGAAATTTGGTTTAAACTCTTAAAGTCGAGACCACCAGCGTAGATAGGCTTAGCAACCTTAGAGAAAGTGGCCCAATGTTTAGATGTGTGCGTGCCTGACCAAAGAAAACGGTTGAAAATTCTTTCTAACAAAATCTGAGCGCTTTTTTTGAGATTCATAATACGAAGTGCATATAAAGGAATACTCAACAGAACACTTCTAAGGAGGGTGATGCGCCCCCCATTAGATAAGAAAGAGTTCCTCCAACCATTAATTTTATGCTTAATCTTGTCGACAACATCATCTAATTGAACTTGTTTGCGGCGACCCCTAAGCATTTTCACACCCAAGTAGTTAAGGGGCAAAGAAGCAGTATGAAAACCAGTAAATGCAGTGCTCCAATTCATAATGGAGGTTTTAACGGATTTCCCAAAGTACAACTTACATTTATCTCTATTAAAGGAAAGTCCGGAAGTACCTTGGAAAGTCTCCAGAATATGCATGAGAGACTTAATAGCAGGCTTGGTAGCATTACTAAAAAGAATGACATCATCAGCATAAGCCAAATGGATAACCATAATCGATGATTTATGGGAAAATTGAATGTAGGGCTTATCCGTTTGCAGACGATTAATTAAACGGGAGAAATAATCAAAAGCTAAAATAAAAATAGTGGGTGATAAAGGGTCTCCCTGCTTAATACCCCTCGAAGCAGAGAAGAAACCATACGAGTCACCATTAACAAGCACAGAGCAATGATTATTCTCCAACCATCTGCGAATCAAGGAGCAAAAATTATCCTGAAAACCACAGGCTCGCAAAACGTTTAAAATGAAGTCCCAACTAATGGTATCGTAAGCCTTTTTGATATCAAGTTTAATAATCATATTGCCACCCCGACACTTTCTATCAAAGTCCTCCAATAACTCCTGAGCAAGAAGAATGTTGTCCGTAATCTCCCTACCTTTAGTAAAAGCAGATTGTTGAGGTGAAATAATGTTACTCAGCAAAGGTTGTAATCTAGAGACCAACAATTTACTTATGACCTTGGAGGTCTGTACTTATCCTAGCTAGATTTGTCATTACACTTAGGAATAAGCACAATAAGAGAAGAGGTGAAATATTTTCCTGGAACCTCCCCTTGAAAGAAACTTTGAATAGCTAGAGTCACTTTTTTTTTAACGATCTCCCAACAAGTAACATAAAAAGAAGCAGTAAAACCATCAGGACCAGGAGACTTGTTACTATTTATCTCCTTAAACATCGAGAAGATCTCCTGCTCCGTAGGATTATCAGTTAAGTTCATGTTGGAGATATAATCCCGTTCCTCAGAGAAAAAAATCAGAAATGATGTGGATAAACTGCGAGGGAGTTTGAAATAAATTTTTAAAATAATCGACTGCATTGATGCCAATCTCCTCACTATCAGTAATGATTCTCCCATCAGGAGTCCTTATCTTTAAAATAGTATTTAAATTTCATCTGTGCTTGATAGACGCATGAAAGAATTTAGTATTACGATCACCGCANGAGAGGCTCCAAAAGAGCAAAGATAGCAAGATTATGGACCCTACTGAGGTGCTTGAGTCTATTAAGGGAGGAAGGGTCCGCCACTCCCCTAATATTTCAGACCAAAATGTTAATCATGGAATGTCAATCCTCCCCTTCTAANCCAAAAGAGCAAAGATAGCAAGATTATGGACCCTACTGAGGTGCTTGAGTCTATTAAGGGAGGAAGGGTCCGTCACTCCCCTAATATTTCAGACCAAAATGTTAATCATGGAATGTCAATCCTCCCCTTCTAGATGATCTAGGAAGGGTGGTGACCTGTTCACCTTCCGAAAGGGACTTCCCATTAGTAATAATATTATTCAAATTAAGATGTAAAAGTTCATTTTTCGTTTTATTTTTCTTCCTGTTAGATTTCTGCACTAACCATTCCTCTTCAAGGACATTATTGGCAGTCACAATGGCATCGACTTGAACCTCCAATTAATTATATATATAGATTATGCATTAAAAATATAAAAATTTCAAATCAAATATGACAAGTCTTAACACATTGAAATTAATTATATGCCTAAAAATAAAGTGTATGTTCTTTAATTTACTNCTTGAACCTCCAATTAATTATATATATAGATTATGCATTAAAAATATAAAAATTTCAAATCAAATATGACAAATCTTAACACATTGAAATTAATTATATGCCTAAAAATAAAGTGTATGTTCTTTAATTTACTTTATTTTGAAACTTATCAATGGACGTATAAATTTGCTTAAAATATTAAATTAATATAGATGGCGTTTCTTATCTTTATAAAATTTTATTTGCTTTTTAAAAACTGTAAACTGATGATGAAAAAAATTTAAATCATTAAAATTAAAAATTTATTTCAAAAAAATAAAATATTTTGTTTTATTTTAAAGTTAGCAACATTATTGATTTTAAATTTATCAATGAAAATGTAAATATGTCTTAAGATGGTTAAACGAATTTGTAGGAATTGCCTTTTTTTTCGCTGCAAAAACTTTATGGGCTTTTCATATATTAAGTGTTAGATTTATGATTCAAATTTAATCAAATCTGAAATAGGTGAATGATCATGGTTTCGTTTGGATGGAGTGTTTATCGCTTTTTAATTAGTAGAATATCAAACTATCATTATAATCTGAGATAAATATCCACTTGGACCAAGGACTCTTTTTCAGATTAGTCATCAACAACTGAAATACATTGAAAGAGGAATGAACTTGTAGCTTGGCATATATTTATTCGAAACACTTGAAGAAAATTGTTAGAGCAACGAAATACAATGGATTAAGGAGAGGGATAGGGTGTTAGACCACATTGCCAGCNACTCTTTTTCAGATTAGTCATCAACAACTGAAATACATTGAAAGAGGAATGAACTTGTAGCTTGGCATATATCTATTCGAAACACTTGAAGAAAATCGTTAGAGCAACGAAATACAATGGATTAAGGAGAGGGATAGGGTGTTAGACCACATTGCCAGTTCTACAAGTCTACATTCCAAAGAGAGACATAAGTAGAGGGAATAGGGCGTTAATCCACATGCCTGACAAAGGAAAAGCAATATTAGTAAATAAATGGGGGGTTTGCATACATACCACATAATTTTTGTATATTTACATATTTAACATCGTAACTTTGATATTTTCTCATCTAACACTTTAATATCATAGTCATTTTCAAATATACACATGAAAATATGTATTTAATTATAGATGATTTAATATTGGCATATTTGATGTGATGTTAAATTTTTTTTGTTACATAAAAAATATTTAAAGTTTGGGTGTTAGATATGTAAATATGTAAGAATTGTGTGTTATGTTTGTAAATACCCCTAAATAAATTGAATAATATTAAAATTCAAGACCAATTAATAATGAAATGAATGAAAATATTTGAGAATTTTAACAAGAATCTGGAAATAATAAATCAGTGAATAAATAAAATAAAATTTAACAANTAAATACCCCTAAATAAATTGAATAATATTAAAATTCAAGACCAATTAATAATGAAATGAATGAAAATATTTTGAGAATTTTAACAACAATCTGGAAATAAATAAAATCATTGAATAAATAAAATAAAATTTAACAATTCAGATTTTCAATACATCAATTTTTTATTAAAATCAATAGCAAATTATGTAAATAAGAACATGGAACAAATTTTCTGAAGTAGGAAAATTCAAGCATCAGGCTTGGTATAAGTAGATAAGTTTCAATGGAATTAAGTAGTCACATTTTTCTTGCACTAAAGGAATAGAAAGAACCAACGGTCATTTACTAATTTGAAACATGAAAGAGATTTTATTCAATTTAATTGAAACTCTGTTACTTTGTTATTAATTTTTAATAATCATATGAACAATTCAAATATTTAAAAATTTGTTTGTGTAAAATATGCAATGCAGATTCTATCACTACATCATTATATCCCGGGTTACTAAACATCACTAAAATTTCTATATTCTGATACTATGTTTAGCAATTCTATCTAATATGCATAGGTTAGTTATAAACCTGATTATTTTTTCAATTTTGTTTTTAAATGAAACTCTGTTGCATAAATCTCATGAATCCAGTTCGAACCAAGCTCTGAGTTGCTAAACCTGTGTGTTTCTCTCACAATCGGTTTGTGAAAACTTTTATGGAAATTATGTGATCATTTTGTTTTCATCTTGTAAAATTTGCTTCATAACCGTCGGTCAAAAATCATTACAGAATGTTAAAGGGTTTGTAATGCGAAGGTGGATGGTGAGTTTACATGAATACCTTTGAGGTTTCATAACTCTAAATGTTATTATTGCTTTTGTAAATGGCATGAATAAACCCATATAGCAGTAGAGCAAAACGTCTGATGAAAATCTTATAAACCTGTATGAGTGGGCTATGGAATGAACCTTCTTTGAGCAATTTCGATATTTGTTATTTACCGAGACACAACATTCAAGCATAACATATATGTTGACTGAACGTCTCCAACGCTAAATGCCTTGGTAATAAATCTAATTGCTTAATTTCCATACTAAATTTCTCAGGTATTTAAACCGTAGTACGTGTGCATGAAAATATTGTCTTATAGATGTAAATATTCTGTTATTATTATGCATTATATGCATAATAGTTACCTTACAATTCTTATGTATTTTCATGCTAAATATCTCATCTTCGATTTTTACATTCATAACACTCGAATCTTTCGTCTTTGACATCACTTCAGAAGTATCACTATTACTAACTTTTAATAACTGAAGTACACTTTTTTCACATATAGGGAAAGTATTATAAATTTAAATGTCAAAATTTAGACAATAGATATGTAAAATACATAGGAATTATTTTTGTAGCTATGTAAATCTTCCTATTATTGTCTTAATCTTTGTTTGTGCAAATACCCTGTTAATTAGGCATAATTTGCAGTTCCACGGAACTTTAGATTACTCGAAGAACTTGAACGTGGGGAGAAGGGAATTGGCGATGGAACGGTGAGCTATGGGATGGACGATGGAGATGACATCTACATGCGGTCCTGGACAGGCACCATAATTGGACCTCGTAATGTAAATAACTGTTTTACCTTGAGCTGTTCGATATTAGTTTTAGCGTTTTTTGTTCTTCTGAAAATAATTATTATTTTCGTCGTAGTCTGTTCATGAAGGCCAAATCTATCAGCTGAAGTTGTTCTGTGATAAGGACTACCCTGAGAAACCTCCCAGCGTCCGGTTCCACACACGGATAAATATGGCTTGTGTTAATCCTGAGACTGGAGTGGTATGTACTAGCTTTTCTTTTTAGGGAAATTTACATAAATACCATACATTTTGTATGTAATTACGTTTCTAACACCTAAACTTATATATTTATATTTCTAATACTTTGGTGTTATAAAATTATGCAGTAAAAGATGTATTTCACTTCTAAAAAGTAAGTAGAAGCTGTATTATTTGATGTGATATTAAAGATATGAGAGCTATACTTGTAATTCCGAATGTCTAGGTGTTAGATGTATAAATACATAAGCATGGTCTGGTATTTAAGTAAATGATCCTTCTTTTTATCATTGGAGTTTAATTTGCAAGCTGTGTACTGTTAAAACTTTAAAAAATCTTTGTTTTACAGATTTTGATAGTGTCAATTTGTAGATTATAGACCTAAACCCTAAATTTCTAATATTTTAAATACATGAAGGAACAATATCTCAATGATTTAGACCTTGATCTAGTGGTTTATATTCAGCTTCTAACCATAACTTCATGATTCTATTCCCATTTTTACATTTTTGCTCCCTTATAAACAATTGAAAACGGGAATCCATTTCGATTTAACTTTTGTTTCAAGGTTTGTTCCCTTTAATAACTCTTTAAATCTATAATTGGCTTGTTTCCACATCATAAATATATTGGCAAGATCTTCATTATTTATCCCCATTTCTAAACAATCCATCATAAATCTTAACATGGAAAGAATTTTGATTGTTTTTTTTTTCTCTTAAACATTATGCAGGTGGAGCCAAAGAAGTTTGGTTTGTTGGCTAATTGGCATAAAGAGAGTACAATGGAGGATATATTAACTCAATTGAAAAAGGAAATGGCTGCTCCCCATAATCGCAAGGTTGTGCAGCCGCCAGAAGGTACTTTCTTCTAGAATTGGTGGGCATTAACTATTTGCGCCATTCCTGAAGTGTGCATCTGTGTGCCACTTCACTTCTTGAAAGCGTTAAATGTAAAAGAATAAGATGTTTTTGAGTATTTAATATCTATTTATAAGCTAGAAACAATCCATGGCTGTTTATATGAAATTCCTTGCCCCTATACTTCTAATCTCAAGATTTGATTTTGTTTCTTCCTCCTTCGCCATTTATGATAGCTTGGAGAGAAGTATGGCATTTTTTTTAATTAATGAAACTCCTTNCATGGCTGTTTATATGAAATTCCTTGCCCCTATACTTCTAATCTCAAGATTTGATTTTGTTTCTTCCTCCTTTGCCATTTATGATAGCTTGGAGAGAAGTATGGCATTTTTTTTTTAATTAATGAAACTCCTCATGAGTGCAAGGTGGTGTTTGATAGCATTCTATTAATAGGATTTAGCGATGGATTTAATTTAAATCCAGCCAAACACCAACAACTAAACATCAAAATCCAACACGTCGTTAAATCTAATTTTCTTACTTTCTGTCTATTTTTGCTTGCATTTCATCTCTTTCCTAACATAAATCCCGATTTAGCGAGGCGGATTTATTTGGCTGTTGCTTGCGAACTCAGCCGTTGAAAATAAATCCGGATTCTATCGGATTAGATAAATCCTACTTAACGTAAATCTAAGTTGCAGCCAAACTACTAATAAAATTGTTATATATATATATTTCAATTTCAATTTTTTAAAACAGTTAGTTGAAAGCTCGAAAGCTCAGTGCTGATTATATGAAAGAAATTAATTGTTGTGGAGGGCTAGTGAGCTAAGAGCTTTCTAAATTTGGAAAGGTTGGAATCTNCGTTGAAAATAAATCCGGATTCTATCGGATTAGATAAATCCTACTTAACGTAAATCTAAGTTGCAGCCAAACAACTACTAAAATTGTTATATACATATATATATATATATATATATATCAATTTCTTAAAACAGTTAGTTGAAAGCTCGAAAGCTCAGTGCTGATTATATGAAAGAAATTAATTGTTGAGGAGGGCTAGTGAGCTAAGAGCTTTCTAAATTTGGAAGGTTGGAATTATTCATCATTTTGGGGCTCAGTGGAATGTTTTAGAGATTTGAAGAGGCGGCATTGCTCTGTGAATTCATTATGATTCTTTGTATATCGATAGTGATGGATGAAATTGAAAGGGAACTAATTAATGCTTGAATTTCCTTCATGGTCACTTCTATTCTTAATTTTATTCAGATTTCCTGTTTTTAGCTACATTGAGACTTGGGCACATCTAAAATCCCTTTTATTCTTTTATTAAAAAAAATTAAAAAAAATCATATATACCTGAAAACAAAAGAAAAACATCTTCATGGCATGCCTTGAGGTCCTGCCGAGGCCTGTTGGTCGAGAAAATATTCTCACACGGAATTGTAATACTCGCCGTTCTCCAGATGTCCGGATGATTGAACAATATTTTTTTCGTGTTACTAACACTCAACTCCGGTTNTCGAAAGCTCAGTGCTGATTATATGAAAGAAATTAATTGTTGAGGAGGGCTAGTGAGCTAAGAGCTTTCTAAGTTTGGAAAGGTTGGAATCTTTCATCATTTTGGGGCTCAGTGGAACGTTTTAGAGATTTGAAGAGGAGGCATTGCTCTGTGAATTCATTATGATTCTTTGGATATCGATAGTGATGGATGAAATTGAAAGGGAACTAATTAATGCTTGAATTTCCTTCATGCTCACTTCTATTCTTAATTTTATTCAGATTTCCTGTTTTTAGCTACATTGAGACTTGGGGACATCTAAAATCCCTTATATTCTTTTATTAAAAAAAAAATCATATATCCCTGAAAAAAAAAAAAAACATCTTCATGGCATGCCTTGAGGTCCTGCCGACGTCTGTTGGTCGAGAAAATATTCTCACGCGGAATTGTAATACTCGCCGTTCTCCAGATGTCCGGATGATTGAACAATATGTTTTTCGTGTTAAAAATTTAATTATTGTAATTATATATTTATATATTAAAGGACAATTTTCTTTCTAGTCATTGTAAAAAATTTTGCCATAAAATTATTTGCTTGTATGTAAATTTCCTTGGAAAAAATTATATTCATTTGAATCGGTCGGTCCCACCGGTTATCTCAATAACCTCGCGGCTAATTTGAGAGAGATTTATGTAAAAAGTCCCTTAATATTTAATTGCTATTTCAATATTTTCAACATGCTTAATCAATGAATCAAATATCATAAAAATTTATAGAATTTGATCAACACATTATTCTTATCTTATATGTCATTAGTTCATATTTTTTCCATAACATGAACCATTGATCAAAATATATCCCTTCCCATACATCTCAAATCAAAACATCTTCGACCTATGAGCCCAAATATCATATCACATAAAAAATAGCTCAAAAAATAGGCCAAAATTACATCTTTTATTGACATAAATATTGTAATAACAGTGATCTAAAAAATTTATAGATCATTTCTCCTCAAATTTTAATTTACAGACATACCATAATTTACAGAGTTTCATAAACACACCTTAAACATGCATTGTTCTTCTCATCCATACAATCATTCCTTTCACAATACCAACCATACAGTCCATAAATCTTCCTCAACACATTGCAAATAATCAAAGCACAAATCCCTCCATACCCCATCACCTTCTGAACTCCATTATCATGCGGAACAAAAATCATAAGATAAACCGCATCAGTCGCCACTGAAACCCAACTCATTACTTCCAGCAGCACCTTAATCACCCAACTTAATCTCTCTTCCCCACATATCCTGCACAACATTCTTGAACACAATGCAATAATGATGACCAGCGTCGTCTTCGAACAACCCCTGTAACTCACCAGCCTTCCTCCGACCACCAGTTCCTCTTTCCGGCACACGCATGACGGACACTCGCTGGAGAAGATGGACTTGGTTATAGCATCCAGTCCTGTGTAGTAAGGCAGAATAACTGAATCCAAATACAGACTCGCATGCAGAATACCGGAAACAGTCGAAGCTTCTAACACTGCATATCTTATGCTTCTCTGATCACTCCTGTTCTCGAATGCAAGAGCTGAAACGTGAATGAGGAGGAGGATTGAAGGCCCCATTTGTGAGAGTGGAAACAAAGTGTTGATTCTCTGTCCATTGGCCAGTACTAAGAGCATCAATGGCAGCACTATAGGACCTGAAGGCAAGAAATACCTTCTCTTCAATCTTCTCCTCCCAAAGCTTTCTCCACTGGTTCTGAATTCTAATGCTGTGAAAGCTGCAGCTGAGAGAAAGGAGAGGGCAACGAAGGTGAGTGCCGAGAGGTCGATGAATGGAGGGAGGTTTCCGGCATAGGTGCTGTCGCAGAAGTAATGAAAGGGGCAGTTGAGGAGATCCGTGGTTTCTTCCAGTTGCCATCTGGTGCACTTGAAGAATGTTGTTGTGATGTTCTTTGTGAACCATTGTTGAAGAAGAAGCAAGCTGGTTTCTTCAGCTATGAAAGGTATGTCATCCATCATGCAGAGTAGCTGTTTGTTTTGCTTTCTATTCATTTTGCTGCTGTTACTGAAACTTTAGCTTTAAGATGTTGTAGTACCTTGCTTCTGATAATGTTTTGTCGGTTGGAATGGTGTTGTAGCTGAAGTCAATTGGGGGATTGGATGGAGAGGGAAGGTCTAACTGATGGCTGTAATTATAGAGTGCTGGCTTTTCTATTTTGCCCTTCTAGCTTGAAGAAAAGGTTGGTTGGGTGTTCATGGGGATGGGTTGCTGTCATGGCTGGTGTGTTGAGGGATAAACAAAACACTAATCAGCCTTGTTTTGCAAGGTAAGCGGATGGTGAATATTAATTATTGTTATTTGTTAAGGCTTTCTGTTGAAGTTAAGAGGTTTGGAGGGTTGGTTAGTGTAGGGAATATGTTGGGTTTCACATTTATTTATTTATTTATTTTGTTGGTTAGCAAATATTGTTAGATGCCACCTTGTTATGTATTTTGGTAAAAAATGGCTCAAGATATTGAGCAAATATTACGTGTGACAACCACATGCTTCGTCTGGATGGACCGTTGTGTGATATACAACGGCTTAGCTGCATTCAGACTGTCGTCTAGATGTGCAAGTTATTATTTTAACATTATTACTAACTTTTCACTAGAGATGAATTCAAAAATTTTTGGATATATTTTGAAGTTTGTTTGATTTGAATTTTGATTGTGTTTTTATATATTATGCTCATCTTAAAGAAAACTTTGAGACATTGAGTAGAAATTTATTAGGTCCGAGGGCTGCATGTTCGGGCAGTTATTCACGGGCCATCATATCCTGATTTGTGGGTGATGTGGCAGCTCGTGAATGACTGTCCTAATGTGTGGACGTCTAGACTTAATAATTTCTCGACATTGAGACCCATTATTATCAAAATTTAGTCAAAATATTGTTAACCCAAATGGTACTTTTTTTTTAATCCTTTTTTCTCATATGCTCAATTGATCCTTCACATAATTCTAAGTGGGCCATCTTCACATAATTCTTTGAATTTATAATTAAAAATATTATTTTTTATTAAATAATCTTTTTCTTAAGTTGTGATTATTATTTTGCAATTTCAAGCTAATTTATAATCTCTACTAAAAATATTACTGAAACAATTATTTTTAATAAAAAAAAAAAACTCCATCACCTACAATTAGGGGTGTAAACGAGCCAAACACAAGTGAGCCCAGANTTTTTAATAAAAAAAAAAACTCCACCTACAATTAGGGGTGTAAACGAGCCGAACACCAGTGAGCCCAGGCTCAACTCGTATTCGGCTCGTTTATATTTCGAGCAAAACGTGTGCTAGTGTTCGGCTCATTTGTTTAGCAAACCGAACACGAGCGGTTCACGAACAAAGAATCGTTTTGACAATCCTAATCACGTAGCCATAAGATGTTAATGATTGACATCATTTGAATCTAATTAATAATTTTTATTTGATTTTCTTCATTAATACTTTTAATTGATTATAAATCTTTGTAGCCTTGAACTGAATTAATTTTTAAAAAAATAAAACTCAAGAAATATATATATATAATGGATTAGTTGTATTTCAAGTTAATATGAGCCGAACACGAACGAACAAATATTTGTTTGTGTTGTTCATGTTCAGCTCGTTAACTTAGCGAATGAGCCGAACACGAGCTTCTTAACCAGCTGAACACGAGTTGTTCACGAACAACGAGCCGTTTTGACAGCCCTACCTACAATAGTCATTTATATTTTTTTTAAAAAAAGGGATAATTAAAGAACATTTATAATTATTTCTTAAAATATCACCACATCTAATATTTTTCCACAATAGTTGCAAATCAACATAAATATAATTTAATGTTCTAGCAGTCCCATCTTTCTTTTTTTAACCTTGCATTAATTCCACCAAGAAGCATTCTCCTAATTACAATACCCTTCACTTAGTCATTACCATTCAATTACATTTATTTCATTTTGAAAATTTAGCACCAATTAGACCGTGATGGAATGATTATGATTTGTGGGCCTCCTTTACTGGCAAGTTTTCTATTTTATATGGTTGCACTTGCAAATTTCGGTTTACAAAGGGTCTTATTTGACTATTTATATTTTCTAAGGGTGCATTTGGGGGATGCCTGCAGGTTGATCGCGGGGTTCGACCCGCGGCCTGCATTTAGTGTAAAATTGAAACCACGTTTTCGGATAAGCGGACAAAATACACGATCTAAACGGTACTGCGACGTTTTCAAAAACGTCCCGTGCTTATAAGCTGCCCCAAACGGGGAAAAAATTTGCGTGCGATAGACGTACGCAGCACTGCGTGCGATATTGGGTTATATCGAGGGTACAAGGAGGCTACATCCGTGGTATAACCCCTTGTAACCTCCTTGTAACTTCCTGTAACCTATCTGTACCCTAAAATAAGTTTCGCGCTTCTGTTATCATATATTAAGATATTACACGTAAGTTACAGGGAGGTTACACGGAGGTTACAAGGGCTTATACCGTGGATGTAACTCCCTTGTACCCTCGGTATACTCCAATATCGCACGCAGCGCTGCGTACGTCTATCGCACATAAATTTTTTCCCCCAAACGGGCTCCAAGTAATGGCTGATACGCTTTGTACGTTAATGGGTATTAAATGTAAAATTTATGCAAAAGAGCAGTACCATTGCCTTTTAAGTAGACTGAGGGGCAATAATGCAAATTATGATTGAAAATAAAGGGAAGAATTTTAAAGGTTTAAATTAAAGAGCTTACCTGCCCTAAAAGAAAATTCAAAAAGTTAGATTTGTACCACACTCAAGAGAAGTACATATATTACCTTCACTCATATGATTGTTAGAAGAGGCTTTGAATTTCTTACATGTCTCATTATGTTATTTACAGACATTATATAACCAATCGACCCACCAACTGTCATTTGACTAAACATCAAAATATAAGAACTCTAGTTTAAGTTTCAAAATCAGTAAAAGAAAGCCACTCAATTAATTTAAAATTTTCAAATTGACCCGAATGAAAAGTGGATCTTGTCGTGTAGATAACACGACCGCACCCTTCCTTCGGGTCAACTATGGAATTAGTCTGAATCAGAGTTGATCCAAACTCCATCACCTCTTCAGAACACAATGCCTACCTACCACCCAATTCTTATGTATTTATGTGTACTGATTTTCTTTGATGATATTTTGATCACCTGCAGCTCTTCCATAGCTATTTCGGTGTATATCTCGACAACAATTTAATTTTATGGACTTCAATGAAGCAATCCATAGTTTCTAGATCGTCCACAGAGGCGGAATACAGAGCATTATCAACTACAACAGCTGAAATAATCTGGATTCAATGATTATTGGAAGAATTTTCTGGACAAAACTCACAACCTATAAAGCTTTACAGTGACAGTTCCTCAACCTTCACATTAGCTCATAAACTCGTTTTTCATGCCATAACTAAACACATTGAGGTCGACTGTCATTTTATCAGAGAACGTATCAAACTGAAGCATATTCTCCTCCAACATATCATATCACAGGACTTGCTATAAAATTTTGATCAATTTTTTTAAAATAATTTATGAATTTTTAAAATTATGTATATTTATTAAAGCTATAAACATGCTAAAATTAAATTGGCTATATAATTAAATGAAAAAACTAAAATTTAGTTATGTCAGCAAAGTTAGTAGAAACATTAATAATGAAAACAAGATTAATTTTAATGATAAATACTGATGCGTTCTAGAAAATTTGCGGCAGTAAAGTAATGGATTATCGTCTTAGCGTTGCACGAGTATTCAACACACACTCAGATGAAAATGAATCAAGCTGTGATAACACCAGAAGTTTTTACATGAAAAACCCGTAAAGGGGAAAAACCACGGGTCTGACTCAGTTGTAAAAATCCACTATAAGTTGATGATTACAGATGCTCCTTATCCTATAGGCGGAAAAGCGTTACTAGCATTAAATTACAACGTCGACTGACGACGTCTAGTCAACTTTGGTTGACGGAGGTCGGAGGTGATCGACGGTAGTTGACGACAATCGATGACAATCGGCGGTGGTCGACGGAGGTCAGTGGTGGTTGTCGACGATCAGTGGTGGTCGACGACGATCAACGATGGCGAGAATGATCTTTGATTTGAGCTCATTCTCAAAGCTTCAAGTTCTCTCTTAAGCGTTCTTCCTTTCATGCGAGGGGTGAGGCTCTATTTAAAGTGTTTTGAGTGTAATTAATGTAAGAATATGAACCATTTTGATCAGACGGTCCGAAAAGCTTCTTTTGATCAGATGACGTTTGATGGATATTTGAGTGCCTTAACGATGTCAGAATTAAGTAATCTTAAGCTCGTTGGGTTCGTCTTGTCGAGGCGCTTGATTCGACAATGAACTCGCTAGATTCGACATCCATTTGCCCCTTCAAATTTCTCTGGAAATCCTCCAATAGTGGTTTAATGATTTAATCTGGGCTTGATTNTTAGCGAACGAGCCGAACACGAGCTTCTTAACGAGCCGAACACGAGCTATTCGCGAACAAAGAGCCGTTTTGACAGCCCTACCTACAATAGTCATTTATATTTATAAAAAAAGGGGTAATTAAAGAATATTTATAATTATTTCTTAAAATATAACCACAACTAATACTTTTCCAGAATAGTTGCAAATCAACATAAATATAATTTAATGTTCTAGCAGTCCCATCTTTCTTTTTTTAACCTTGCATTGATTCCACCAGAAGCTTTCTGCTAATTACAATACCCTTCACTCAGTCATTACCATTCAATTACATTTATTTCATTTTGAAAATTTAGTACCAATTAGACCGTGATGAAATGATTATGATTTGTGGGCCTCCTTTATATGGTTGTACTTGCAAATTTCGGTTTACAAATGGTTTTATTTGACTATTTATATTTTCTAAGGGTGCATTTGAGGCATCTTGTGCGTTTCATGATAAACAGCTTATTCTGAAATGTGGCCCGCAGGTCGATCGTGGGATTCGACCCGCGGCCTGCATTTAGTGTAAAATTGAAACCGCATCTTCAGATAAACAGACAAAACACTCAATCCAAACGGTACTGCGACGTTTTAAAAAACGCTCTATGCTTATAAGCTGCCCCAAACGGGCTCTAAATACTGACTGATACGCTTTGTACGTTAATTGGTATTAAATGTAAAATTTATGCAAAGGTGCAGTACCATTGCCTTTTAAGTAGATTGAGGGGCAATAATGCAAATTATGATTGACAATGAAGAGAAGAATTATGAAGGTTTAAATTAAAGCCCTTACCTACCCAAAACAAAAAATTCAAAAAGTTGCATTTGTACCACACTCAAGAGAAGCACATATATTACCTTCACTCATATGATTGTTAGAAGAGGCTTTGAATTTCTTACATGTCTCATTATGTTATTTACAGACATTTTATAACCAATCAACCCACCAACTGATATTTGACTAAACATCAAAATATAAGAACTATAGTTTAAATTTGAAAATCAGTAAAGGAAAGCCACTCAATTGATTTGAAATTTGCAAATTTAGCCGAATGAAAAGTGGATCTTGTCGTGTAGATAAGACGACCACACCCTTCATTCGGGTCAACTATGAAATTAGTATGAATCAGACTTGATCCAAACTTCATCGCCTCTTCAGAACACAATGCCTACCTACCACCCAATTCTTATGTATTTATGCGTACTGATTTTCTTTGATGATATTTTGATCACCGTCAGTATATATCTCGACAACAATTTAAGTTTCTGGACTTCAATGAAGCAATCCATAGTTTCTAGATCGTCCACAGAGGCGGAATACATAGCATTATCAACTACAACAGCTGAAATACTCTGGATTCAATGATTATTGGAAGAATTTTCTGGACAAAACTCACAACCTATAAAGCTTTACAGTGACAGCTCCTCAACCATCACATTAGCTCATAAACTCGTTTTTCATGTTAGAACCAAACACATTGAGGTCGACTGTCATTTTATCAGAGAACGTATCAAACTGAAGCATATTCTCCTCCAACATATCATATCACAGGACCTGTTATAAAATTTTGATTAATTTTTTAAAATAATTTATGAATTTTTAAAATTATGTATATTTATTAAAGCTATAAACATGCTGAAATTAAATTGACTATATAATTAAATGAAAAAACTAAAATTTAGTTATATTAGCAAAGTTAGTAGAAACGTTAATAATGAAAACAAGATTAATTTTAATGATAAATACTGATGCGTGCTAGAAAATTCACGGCGGTAGAGTAATGGATTACCGTCTTAGCGTTGCACGAGAATTCAACATACACTCAGATGAAAATGAATCAAGTTGTGGTAACACCATAAGTTTTTTACGTGAAAAACTCGTAAAGGGGAAAAACCACGGGTCTGACCCAGCTGTAAAAATCCACTATAAGTTGATGATTACAGATGTCCCTTATCCTATAGGCGGGAAAGAGTTATCAGCTTTCCAAATTACAATGTCGACTGACGACGTCTAGTCAGTGGTGATTGACGGACGTCGGCGGTAATCGACGGTAGTTGACGACAATCGATGACAGTCGGCGGTGGTCGACGGAGCGATTGTCAGTCGGCGGTGGTCGACGGAAGTCAGTGGTAGTTGTTGACGGTCAGTGGTGGTCGACGGCGATCGACGATGGCGATGATGATCATGGACTTGAGCTCCTTCTCAAAGTCTTAAGTTCTCTCTTAAGTCTTCTCCCTTTCATGTGAGGGGTGAGACTCTATTTATAATGTTTTGAGTGTAATTAACGCAGGAATATGAACTATTTTGATCGGACGGTCCGAAGAGCTTCCTTTGATCAGATGATGCTTGATAGACATTTGAGTGCCTTAACGAAGAGCTTCCAATGTATACCTACGACTGTCATTTCGTAAGTATTGTATGTCAATGAGCCGCTACCCATTCAGAATGTGAGAGTCTCACTCTCTGCCTTGTGACTTAGCTGGAGTTTTGAAAGTATTGGGATGTTTCCAGTCAAAATAATCATCCTTTTGATGAGACGCTACCCATTTGGGATGTAATTAACCAAATAGATACATTCTCTTAGTTGTGATGTTAAACCCTGGAACAAAAATATTCTTTTGGGTTCTCAGGTTATGAGTGACTTATGTAAAGATTTTTTTCGTGGATACTGTATTTTGAGGTATTTTGATTTGATATTTTTCGCACGTAATGTCTCAACCTTTCACATGAGTACTACAAAACATAAATTATCCATGTTTCTTTTTAAATTTTGTTTGTCTATCTTCGTCATTTATCCGCAATTTCTCTCCTCTTCATTATTTCTATAACATTTTTTTCATAAATTATAGAGCTCAACACCAATGCACCAATAACACAATGCCCTAGTATACATTGGAGCACCTTAATGCCACAAATTGACATAAGACGATTGTTCTCTTGTACTTATAGTTTGGAAGTGAATTTGGGTGAAATGTTTTTTTATAAAAGTACTATATAAAGGGTTGGGAAAACTTTCGACGATATGTATATGTAGTTTATCTGAGTGTGTAAGAATGTGAGCAAGAAATGTACAGGAGAGCATTTAAAAGGATTTTTGTGAAGGATCAGGAAGTTCTTAAGCAAATATTATATCGAATATTTTCTTTATCAATTTATATATATATATATTTTTTTTTTGTTTTGATTTGAATGTTTTTCAAATGTTGAATGTAGTCATGTTGTGAAACTAAGTTTCAAACACCTTTGGGCTAGTGATTGTGTCATAATTTTTGCCTATTCAAGATCTAATTGGTTTTAAATTTGATTTTTTGATGTGTTAACTTTGCATGCTTCATTTACTAATAAATTATCAATTCGATATGTTAAAACTTATTAGTATCTAGGAATTTCGAAAGAGCATTACATACACTTTCTCGATATTGACATACTACTATCAGAGAAGTATAATCAATTGGCGAATATATACTTTTGAAAGATTTTTGTATCGTTTGGGACACTAAAGTGTAATATGAATCTTCAACACATCTTAATATTTCAAAATCGAATAAGCTACATTTACACGTACATCACTTAGGCTTTACATTTTTGCATTTGTATCGCAAAAATATTTCATATCACATATAAAATACAGTTATTTTAATTTTTAAAAAGTGAACTATTCTTTTTCATGCATGGATAAAATGTTAAATGTCTAAAAATTGAAGTTTTGGTATGTTATGTAAATACATAGGAAGTAAGTGGTATGTATGTAAATCATCCTTATTTTTATTATTATCCTCATTTTGATTATCATGCCATATCAATCACATAATCAAGCAACTGAAACATTAATACATCAACTTATATATATATATTAATACATCAACTTATATATATATATATAATTAAAATAACATCACATCATGCTGTCAACATTTGGCACATGCAATCTTAAAAAAAGATGATTAAAAAAGCCCAATCACTCTCATGTTACATGGCAACAATATAACACTGGTTGATGGGCTGGCATTACAGCCCAAACTAGTATTGTAAAAGATTTAATTTTACTTTGGCCCATTATANATAATTAAAATAACATCACATCATGCTGTCAACATTTGGCACATGCAATCTTAAAAAAAGATGATTAAAAAAACCCAATCACTCTCATGTTACATGGCAACAATAACACTGGTTGATGGGCTGGCATTACAGCCCAAACTAGTATTGTAAAAGATTTAATTGTACTTTGGCCCATTATTTTTTTTGAAAAAGGCTGTTTTCTTCTTTATTATTTTAGCCAGTAGAGGCATTTACATATATATCATCAATTTCCAATGCATTTATATATCTAACACTTAAACTTTCCGATTTACATTTATAACATCAAAATCTTTTATATCACAAAAAAATAAATCACTTAAATTTTAAAGGTAAAATACACCTTTCATCCATTGGTAAGATGGCATATACATAACAATTGAAGTTCTGTGTGTTAAATATGTAAATACAAATGATTGATTAGTATATATATAAATCTTCTTTTTTTTTTACTTTTAGTCACAAATTTTAGCTTTCTTTCATATGGTCTTCAAATGGCTTTTGACGATCTCATTAGCCTATTAGAAAATGTTCGAATTATGAATCAATCTGATAATACGTGATGGAGATATTATTACGAAGCAATCTAATAAAGACGTGATGGAGATATTTCCCAAATAGCTTTTAAAATCTCCCTAAATCTTCATAGATTGATTCTCCATCTAATGAGATAAATGAAATGATGTTATTTTTAAGTTTTTGTCATTTGAGATTGAAGGAAGTCATTGGCTAGAAATTTATTCATGGTTTTAATATACCAAGTTTTGGATTCAGCATCTGTTTGTGGTAACTATAGTTTATTGAATAATCTGCTGATAAATTGATTAAAAATAATCTGCTGATAAGCTAGGTGCGGTTGCTATTACAAATTTTTATTTTTATTTTTTGGAAAAACTAGACCGTTGTCAATAAGCTCTCAGATAGGTGCGGTGTAAAAATGTTGTTTTCTGCGTTTTGAAAACGCATAAGTTGCCAAAACGTAATTTTACCCAAACAAGCCATCAATGTTGTCATTGAAAAATACCAAATTTCTTACAAATATAGATGAAGCTAAAAAATTAGATGGAGAAGGAGACTCAGGTTTAAGAGAATTCCTAGAATAGGCCGCGTAGCTTTAAAAGAGAGTATGGCACCAGATTAGAATGATTTTTGTTAGATGAAAATTTGAGTTTTGGATTGTCTCAATTGCGCTCGATTAGTGATCTATTTAAATTAGGGTTTAAGGTTGCTTGAACATGATATTCTACATGACGTAATTATAAGAATACTATAGGAATAGGTTGTGANAAAATCTTTTATATCACAAAAAAATAAATCACTTAAATTTTAAAGGTGAAATACACCTTTTCATCCATTGGTAAGATGGCATATACATAACAATTGAAGTTTTGTGTGTTAAATATGTAAATACAAATGATTGAATCTTCTTTTTTTTTTACTTTTAGTCACAAATTTTAGCTTTCTTTCATATGTTCTTCAAATGGCTTTTGACGATCTCATTAGCCTATTAGAAAATGTTCGAATTATGAATCAATCTGATAATACGTGATGGAGATATTATTACGAAGCAATCTAATAAAGACGTGATGGAGATATTTCCCAAATAGCTTTTAAAATCTCCCTAAATCTTCATAGATTGATTCTCCATCTAATGAGATAAATGAAGTGATGTTATTTTTAACTTTTTGTCATTTGAGATTGAAGGAAGTCAATGGCTAGAAATTTATTCATGGTTTTAATATACCAAGTTTTGGATTCCGCATCTGTTTGTGGCAACTATAGCTTATTGAATAATCTGCTGATAAATTGATTAAAAATAATCTGCTGATAAGCTAGGTGCGGTGGCTATTACAAATTTTTATTTTTATTTTTTTGGAAAAACCAGACCGTTGCCAATAAACTCTCAGATAGGTGCGGTGTAAAAATGTTGTTTTCTCCGTTTTGAAAACACATAAGCTGCCAAAACGTAGTTTACCCAAACAAGCCATCAATGTTGTCAATGAAAAATACCAAATTTCTTACAAATATAGATGAAGCTAAAAAATTAGATGGAGAAGGAGACTCAAGTTTAAGAGAATTCCTAGAATAGGCCGCGTAGCTAGTATGGCACCAGATTAGAATGATTTTTGTTAGATGAAAATTTGAGTTTTGGATTGTCTCAATTGCGCTCGATTAGTGATCTATTCAAATTAGGGTTTAAGGTTGCTTGAACATGATATTCTACATGACATAATTATAAGAATACTATAGGAATAGGTTGTGCTATCAACCATATAGCAAGGGGGCCAAAGCTGACCTTAGTTGACTTACTAGTACTCTAGATGTGTAATTGAGTCATTTGGTTGCATAGCCTTGATGAATAGGTGAATTTGCAAGTCCCTATGATCTTAAAATTTTTTATTCCAAAGAAGCGCATGTGTTTGTCCAACAACATTTTAGCTATTGACAATCTAAAAAGATATGGTTAGGATAGTGATGCCTCTAATAAGAACATGTCAACATTCTCTGTCCTTGGGTGTTGGGAAAAAAAATAATTTGTTCTAAATAAGAAATTTGGGCGAGTCAAATTGTCCATACAAATCTATTGTTGAATATTAGGTCAACATTCATTTATATTTGAAATTCATATGCAATGAATCTAACCATAATATGACTCATAAAAAAAGGAAATATACAAAAGCCACCTTCAAAGGGAGTTGGCATGTCTTTCAATCTTTCAAAGCAAGGCAAAATTACATCATTTTACATTTTATTCAAGATGTAGCCTGCCAAATCGCCAACAGTTGATTCTAAAATAAGAAATTCACAGAGGTTTCTACTCTTCATTCACATGTACCCCTAAATCGTTGTATAACAGCAGAAAATCATTCTCTACAAACTTTACAGGCTAAGATTTGAAAACCATTAGTCAAAAGAGTAGTTCAGCAAACAGATTGAGAGCAAAACATTCTTACAGGGGAAAACACCACAGTAAGAGGAGCATGATCCGAAAGGGAGTAGTCCTCGGGCCACATTCCTTTCTCCATTTCTGGTGGAAAAAGAGCTGCATTCTTCACATCAAAGCCAAAGTTCTGGCTATCAGAGCCTTTGCTATTAGTTCCGTCGCTCTTCTCATTGTCCCCTGCTTGCTCAGAATTCTCTAAACATGCCAGATTCCAAATCCGCTGCTGTAAAGTGTCAAATTTGATCAAAAAAGATCATCCCCAAAAGTTCACATGCATATAAAATGAAATAAGAGCTCTGTTATAAGCTGTTTAACTCATATTGACAGCATAAGCATACCACAAATTCTCCATAGTTCACAACACCATCTCCATCAACGTCAGCTTGGATCCACAAATCTTCAACCTCCTCAACACTGAGGCCATTTGGATGGCCAGTAAGGCCTAACTGTCTCAGATAAGAAGTGTTAGCTGCAACTTTCTAATACTTCAAATATCATTTTCCAATAACAAATGTTTTGTACCTGACACAGTGCTTGACAGAAACCATCAAACGTAATAGAGTCTCCAGGACTGTCTGCTTTAAAAAAAGCAAATGCATTATCCTCTGTAAGAGAAGCATGGCGGAGAAGAAGAAACTGAGACAAGAAGAAACAAAGGTTAGTTCCCAGGTTGAATGTATCAATCAACGAGAGTTAGAATTTAAAAATGCTGGCTCATACTTTGAAAATGCCTAAGAATGTCTTAGTTAGCCTGCAGAAAGAGAAGGAAAAACATATAACATCTAATTGTTGAATATATAAAATATGAAAGCAGCCAACAAAAATAGGTGGGAGAAATAGATGGCAAAATTTTGTAAAAATCTTCAACAAGCAGAAATACGAAAAACAATTATTATTCTTATAACAGCTGAGGTTCAAGAGCACTCAGGCCACCAGAAAAAGACATGCAGGCAACAGAAGACACGGAAGAAGAATAAAAATGAGACAAGCTATTAACCTTCATAATCCCAAATACAGCTTCATTCCGGCTAATCTTTAGGGGCTTCTGCTGCTTATTAGGATTCAGAAGCCAGATGAAGTCAACCCCACAAATATTCCCACGATGATTTCGATGACTAACCCACTTTTGACAGGAAAAAAAAACAGAAAGTCAATACAAACACGAGTAAAATATATATTTTATAGTATTATTAAGGTAGCAGACAAATGCGTTCTTCAAATTCTACCTTATGGGCATCTGCATCACTATCGGTATAATGATGAGCAACATCATAAGAAGAAACAAAACCCTGAGACCTAAGGAACTTGTAAACATGGCCCCGCTTACTTCCATTCCAGTCGCTGCAATCAATAAAACATTCAGATATTTGATTCAAGCTGATTATCTTGAAGATTGCAAAGTGAACTGTTCTACTGACCCACAGAGTACAACTGGCAGAGGGCTAAGCATATGTTCCTTCTGATAAGATTCCACAAATTGAACGATTTTGCATACCTATCAATAAAACAAAGTAAACCAAAGTTTAATATAAAGAGCGTTTTAAATGACAAGGTGCATAATCTGGGGTATTTGCATACAAACCACCCAATTACTATGTACTTACATATCTAACATTCAAAATATACTCTCTGCATTACTACCATCTAAATCTTTCACACCAAATAAAAAATAACACCTTTTTAACTTTTAAAAGGTGAAATACCCCTTTTCATCTATAGGTAATGTGGAATGTATGTAAAAATTGAAGTCTAGGTGTTAGATAATACATAAGAATTGAGTGGAATGTATGTAAATCTTCCAATTTAATAACAAAACAAATAAAGTGTACCTGATGCAAACGAACAATACACAGTGTGTGGTCATGAGGAAACAGTAAGTGGGTATTCACAATGATAATTTCTTGTGGGATGTTAAAATTTCTACTTTGCCAAAAAGGAACAACTGATTCAACATGTAAAAGCTGAGCAACACGATCTCCAAAGTCATTGAAGAGCATCTCCCGATAATTAAGAACCCTAAAGCAGTCTCTACGTATGGCAGTAAGTAAACCTGCAGAGAAGGAAAAGCAGAAACACTTGAGACTATATATTGTTTATGCGTCTAAACAACTCCCAAGATTCAGTTGGCTAAGCAACACAAAATGAATAATTATCTTGGGAGAAAATGATTTAAGCAGCAAAGATTGATCTTCATAAAAAACACAATCTTATCACTACCGATTCATTAACACAATTNTTGGCTAAGCAACACAAAATGAATAATTATCTTGGGAGAAAATGATTTAAGCAGCAAAGATTGATCTTCATACAAAACACAATCTTATCACTACCGATTCATTAACACAATCTTATCACTACTGACTCATTAACGTAACAACAAGTACTGTGTACCTGTTAAGAAATTAAATCCTCAAAAGTTATAGTAATGGTTTAAAGCCTTAAAGCAGAGTGCATATGAAATCCAAAACAGTGGTATTCACCTCAAAGATTGCAGTAGTTTGATGATTATTATGGAACTTTCAAAGGAGACAAGCTGCAAATAGAAACTTTTACTTTTCTAACATTGAGATTTCTTCATTCTGATGATGAAAATGGAAATGAAATCTCACAAACAGTTAAGTAGGAACTCACCAACAAATACTATTCAACTTAACCGTTTGCAAATATTCTAGAAATTTTTTTAAAAAAAGTCTCCAGAAAAAAATAAAACANTTCAAAGGAGACAAGCTGCAAATAGAAACTTTTACTTTTCAAACATTGAGATTTCTTCATTGTGATGATGAACATGGAAATGAAA
Source organism: Phalaenopsis hybrid cultivar (assembly GCA_002079205.1). Classification (NCBI taxonomy): domain Eukaryota; kingdom Viridiplantae; phylum Streptophyta; class Magnoliopsida; order Asparagales; family Orchidaceae; genus Phalaenopsis; species Phalaenopsis hybrid cultivar. The sequence continues at coordinate 87,131 of JXCR01096191.1, read as the reverse complement.
TCTCACAAACGGTTAAGAAGGAACTCACCAACAAATACTATTCAACTTAACCGTTTGCAAATATTCTAGAATTTTTTTTTTAAAAAGTCTCCAGAAAAAAAATAAAACTTCATTTACTAGAACCCCATAAAAATCATAATTTGCATATTCCTCCTTTCACAAATGCTATTTGATATTTTCAATGAAGTAACCCAAACAAAAAGACTTCTAAACTTTGAAGCACCAAGCACTGGTCAAGAGATCAAAATTCAGCCTCCATACTTACAATTTCAAGAAAGAATTCCAACGAAAAAAATGGAAATAATAACGCACATACCATCTCCACGATTATTTGTGCGGGGAAGTTTGAAACTCGTGTAACCAGCATCTCCCAGCCTCTTCTCATACATTTCAACGAGTTCATCGTTCCCTAACCAGACCTCCTGTAACAATTCAATCAACAACAGAATCAGATACCGAAAATTTTCCCAACNCTCCAAAGTCATTGAAGAGCATCTCCCGATAATTAAGAACCCTAAAGCAGTCTCTACGTATGGCAGTAAGTAGACCTGCAGAGAAGGAAAAGCAGAAACACTTGAGACTATATATTGTTTATGCGTTTAAACAACTCCCTAGATTCAGTTGACTAAGCAACACAAAATGAATAATTATCTTGGCAGAAAATGATTAAAGCAGCAAAGATTGAACTTGATACAAAACACAATCTTGTCACTACTGATTCATTAACACAATATTATCACTACTGACTCATTAACGTAACAACAAGTACAGTGTACCTGTTAAGAAATTAAATCCTCAAAAGTTATAGTAATGGTTTAAAGCCTTAAAGCAGAGTGCATATGAAATCCAAAACAGTGGTATTCACCTCAAAGATTGCAGTAGTTTGATGATTATTATGGAACTTTCAAAGGAGACAAGCTGCAAATAGAAACTTTTACTTTTCAAACATTGAGATTTCTTCATTGTGATGATGAAAATGGAAATGAAATCTCACAAATAGTTAAGTAAGAACTCACCAACAAATACAACTCAACTTAACCGTTTGCAAATATTCTAGAATTTTTAAAAAAAAAAATCTCCAGAAAATAAATAAAACATCATTTACTAGGACCCCATAAAAATCATAATTTGCATATTCCTCCTTTCACAAATGCTATTTGATATTTTCAATGAAGTAACCCAAATAAAATGACTTCTAAACTTCGAAGCACCAGGCACTGGTCAAGAGATCAAAATTCAGCCTCCATACTTACAATTTCAAGAAAGAATTCCAACGAAAAAAAAATGGAAATAATAACGCACATACCATCTCCACGATTATTTGTGCGGGGAAGTTTGAAACTCGTGTAACCAGCATCTCCCAGCCTCTTCTCATACATTTCAACGAGTTCATCGTTCCCTAACCAGACCTCCTGCAATAATTCAATCAACAACAGAATCAGATACCGAAAATTTTCCCAATNGCACATACCATCTCCACGATTATTTGTGCGGGGAAGTTTGAAACTCGTGTAACCAGCATCTCCCAGCCTCTTTTCATACATTTCAACGAGTTCATCGTTCCCTAACCAGACCTCCTGTAACAATTCAATCAAAAACAGAATCAGATACCGAAAATTTTCCCAACCACAAATAAGCCGCAATCCGAAATCAGAAAGAATCGATATTCCACCTGCAGACAAATAATGGAAGACCTTTCGTCCAGCAATCGATCAATGATGCTCTGATTCCTGTTCAACCAGTACGCCCTATACTGGCTCTCCCTGCAACTCTGGTCCTATTTCACAACGAAATCACAGCAAGAATCAATATAGCAAGTAAACAAACAACCATGAAACAAAACGCCCTCCTTTCTCCAACGAAAAAACCATCAACTAAAAAGCAAGTAAGAAGAATAAGAAGACGAAGAAGAAGAAGACAAGNTGGCTCTCCCTGCAACTCTGGTCCTATTTCACAACGAAATCACAGCAAGAATCAATATAGCAAGCAAACAAATAACCAAGAAACAAAACGCCCTCCTTTCTCCAACTAAAAAACCATCAACTAAAAAGCAAGTAAGAAGAATAAGAAGACGAAGAAGAAGAAGACAAAAAGTAGGCAAAAAATAGTGATCCCCGACCTCCTTGTCAAGCCGTTTGTAAATAGGCGCGAGAATATTAAAGGTGGTGCAGGAGAAGCATCGATCCACATTCAACATCGCCTCTCCGTAACCCAAACCCTTATTCGCCAACCTCACCTTCATCTTCCTCGTCTTATCCTGCAGCCTCGGCTGCCGCTGCCGATGGTAAGGCTTGGTCCCCTCACCTACAATCTCATTGAATTCCTCTTTCTGCACGGCCAATTGCAAATCAAAGCAGAAGCCATCAAACTTTCTGCTTCTGATCCCCCCAACCACATAAATGANGCCTCGGCTGCCGCTGCCGATGGTAAGGCTTGGTCCCCTCACCTACAATCTCATTGAATTCCTCTTTCTGCATGGCCAATTGCAAATCAAAGCAGAACCCATCAAACTTTCTGCTTCTGATCCCCCCAACCACATAAATGTAGAAGGCATCAAACAGAGATAAATGGATTATAGATCGCTTACCATCTCCACCCTTGAGAAAGAGAAGAACACCACTCGATTGAATATACTGAAGATGATGGAATCGAAATCCTACTATCGGGCGGCTTCCTCTGCTCCTCTTCTTCTTCTTCGTTATCCAGTTATTACGGAACGCCAACAGGCTCCTTCTATATAAAGGGAAGAAGATGGCCGGTGACCGGTGATACTTCTTGTAGCCGGTGACCGGTGATACCGGTGATATGGCTTCTAGCCCGTACGCATTAACCTTAGCTGTCCGCGCAATTTGAAGTTGTCAATTTAAGATTTTTTATTTGTTTATTTTTATGGAACATTTCTTATAGTTATACAACGTGACCTTTTCCGAACAAAATATCATGGAAAATGCTAATGATTAAAATTTTGGGCAATTACATTTAAGTCCACCAAAACTTGCTATTTATAAATTAGTCAATTTTTTTCACCCAATTTTCAAATTCTCGCTTAAATATAAAAATTATGATAAAATCCCAACCCATATTTTTCATTTTTAATCAAATGCACCCGATAGGCTAACATTTCTCCGGAGTGCACATCCCGGAGGACATCCATCTTCTCTTAAGCACTTCAGGTATATCGAAGTAATCGGTCGTCTGAAGACCTTTCCTTCGATCATCAAGTATAGCGTAGCCTTAATTTTAAAATGTCTTGGATCTTTAACGACTTCCGACACTTCTCCAGTTTTTAGATAGAGGATGTATGGATCTATCCAACTCTTCATTCCTTCAGTTGAGATTTTCATGGCTTTCAGTTCCTCGATTGACGATCGGGTAGGCCTCTGTGGGGTCCTGCCCAAATTGATGTATCTGGACAGGATAGTAACGACGTGATTCTCCTCTCATCCTACATGCTCGAGTGGAAGTTTCTGAATCTCCCGATTTCTTGCTTCGCTTTGGTGAGGAATTTTTCCATCAATTCCTCTTTGGCCTCAAATTCTCCAGTTACCAGCCTTACAACCAACAAAGAGTTTGACTTCACTAGTATATCCCGTGTGTTTATTTCATAGGCAAGGCAAAGCCCGACGTTTAATGTCTCGTACTCTACTTTGTTGTTTGTGACTTTAAAATATATTGAAATCAACTTGTAGAAGTGTTACCCAGTTGGATTGCTCAGGGCCAGCCCCAAACCTAAGGTCGCATGTTTGGAGGCTTCATTGACCTATAGAATCCATGTCTTGTCGTTCGAAAAATCAACCTTATTTGATTCTTTCAACACGGAAAAATCTGTCAGGAAGTCACCGGGGCTTTGATGGTCGTTCGAGGGATATAAGTGTTATCATATTCACTGAGCTTCACCATCCACTCTAGCAGTCGTCCTAAGTGAATCAATCGTGTGAGCATAGACTTTAGCAAGTGATCTGTGATGGCCTAGATTGAATGCACCTGGAAATATGATTATAGCATGTGTGCAGAAATAATCAAAGCAAAAATTAGTTTCTCAATAATCGGGTGTCTGGTTTCAGCTCCATGGAGTACTTAACTGGTATGGTAGACTGAGAATTATTTCCCTATCTCTTCTCTGACTAGAACTGAGCTTATAGTTTCTTGCTCGACTCTGAGGTACAGTGGTTGTTCCTCCACTCGTTTTGGGCTTTGGAGCAGTGAGAATGATGCTAAGGAATTTTGTGGAACTTTGATTGCTTCCTCGCATTCGGAAGTCTAGTAAAATCACTAGTATTTCCAAAGTGTCCCGAAGAATGTTGTGCATTTTTCACCTAATTTTGGAATACAATGACTGAGTCCCGCAATTCGGTTAGTCAAACTTTGTATTTCTTTGATGCTTTGAGAAGATGACATGTTTAAGATTTCTTGTATTTTTTCGGATTGGGTCTTAGTCCTTCGAGAGTTAAAAAAACCCAAGAACTTGTCGGTCGATGATATGAAGGTATATTATAAAGGATTTAGTCTCATGTCAATTTTTTTAGAGTTTCGAAGGTTTTGTGTAGGTCTTTTATGTGTTGTTCAGTTGATTTACTTTTTACAAGAACGTCATCCACATAGACTTCAACATTTTCTCCTTTTTATTTGAAAATATTACATTCATGTGGCATTGATAGGTCGCTCTAGCATTCTTCAACCTAAAGGGCATTACATTAAAACACAACATTCCTTGTGTGGTAATGAAAGACGTCTTCTCTGTGTTGGTCGGATGCATTATTATCTGGTGGTAGCCGGAGAAGGCATCAAGGAAACACATCACGAAGTATTCAACCACAGCATCCACCAATGTGTCGTTCTTGGCATGGGGTAGGTATATTTTGGGCAAGTTGCATTTAAATTGGTGAATTCAACACACATCCTCCATTTGTTTGTTGGGTTTTCAAACCATTACACATTCGAGAACCAAGTCAGATATTGTACTTCCAGAATATAGCCCGCCTCCATCAGCTTTTGAATTTTTACTGATATTGGCTCGGTAAGGATTCTCACAATCGATTGAAGCATTTGTTGCACAAGTTGAGAAAATGGGCTGATTTTGAGTCGATGGCAGGCAACGTTGATCGAGACTCCATGCATCTCTATGGCTATATAGGCAAAAACGTCCCAATGTTGGTGAAGGATCTCAATCACAAGATTAATATGTCCTGCATCAAAACTTTTACTAATTAGAAAAACCTTACCAGGTTCTCCTTCATTTGTGGGAGGCACTCGAAGGATGGCCTCACTGGTCTGGAGACCTCCTTCCCCCAGTATTTGAATGTCTAGCGGTCCGCGATCGATGTTAGTTACCGCTCGCATGTAACAACTTATGGATTGTTCTAGGTTTCCTCAGACCGTGATTATATTTCCGTCTCTGAAAAATTTTACAACTGTGTGGTATGTCACAGCTACTGGCTGGTAGCTTTTCAACAACAGCTAGCCGAAGATGGCATTGTATGTCAAAAGGGAGTCCACCACCAAAAAATTCTCCATATTAGTTAACTATTTCTCTCACTCTCTTCACGAGAAGACTAGGGTGATCACCTTAGAACCTCCTTCTGTTCACCGAAGTAGTCGAACAATGGGTCGGTTGTCATCGCTAATCGGTTAGCCTTGAGTCCCAACTTATCAAACGCCAATTTGAACAGGATATTTAATGAGCTTCCGGTGTTGACCAAGAAGCTACCCACCTAGTAGTGGTTTATGAGTGTCGTAATGAAGATTTCCTCATTGTATGGGTTTCCCTTTAGAGGGAGATCTGCATTTGTGAAATTAGCTGGGGGGTGAGTATGAGTGTGACAGGTGCCAGAACATACCTCTCCCGACCTATGTTTTTATAAGCTAGACGGTCGGAGTAAACCTCTGCCTCCACCGAAGATGGCTGGGATGATTCTAGCCAGGTGGATTTCATTCGCTTGCACTTGTGCATCCGTGTGCTCCTCTGTTGGGGCCTTCCCTTGTCATTATGTGTGTGTTCCAATGACAACCAACTCCTTCAACTTCTGGCCCTGATGAGCTCCTCCAACAAATTTTGGAGGTGGCATAATTCCTCCATGTCGTGTATATGGTCTAAATAGTAGGCGCAATATTTTTTTGAATTGAGTAGCTCAAGTGTTGCCTTCAGCTGGTTAGGGGGCCTTCTTTAAGTAATCCTTGTTTTTGAATGGCCTAAACTAACTCGATCATCGACATGTTCAGTGGTGGCGATCCTTGCATCTTCAATATACATGTGGTCGTTCATAGTACTGAACTAACTGCTAGTCAAGAAAGGTATCACTGGTCCTTGCTGCTTCAGTCACCCCCTCGGTCATCCTGAGATCGATAATTATCAATTTGTCGGTCGTCAGAGGCTTTCGATCGTCAGAGGATTTCAATCCTTTGAGGCTTGATCGCCCTTTGGCCTTCTATCACATCCCGATCCCTTCCGCTTCTGCAACCGATATTTGGATGCTCTTAGTTTAGCTTTTGAGGACTCCATAAGGTCTTCTTCACTGGAGATGTGGTCATTTGCGAAGGTCCTTGGCTTGAGTAGGTTTAGGTCATGCCTAAATCACTTATTGCATATCCTCTACTTCAGGACGATATGGGCGATGAGAGGCTCTAAAATCTTCACCTCCAGCATTTCCTTCTGGAAACGAGTGATGTGAGCCTGTAGGCTTTCACTCTCCTCTTGCCTAATCTAAAGCAATCTTTATATCCTTCCTCTGTTTTGCACATTAGCAAAGTGTGCCAGAAAGAGCTTCTAAAATTCAAAGAAGGATTGAATGATCCCATGTAGAAGATTGTTTAACCATCAGAGCATGGCTTCTTTCAATGTGATCAAGAACAACCACCACTTCATGGCATCATCGATCTACAGGACTCCTACCGTTGACTCAAAAGAAGCTAGGTGATCAGTCGAGTCACTCTTTTCTTGATAAGAATCAAAGTGGGGAATCCCGAGCTTCGCTAGAGATATGGCTTCCAAGATTCTTTAGAAGAAAGAGCTACCCATAGTTGGCCGAGCAAACGTTCCCACACTGTCCGCTTTATATTGGATTGTTGGAATAGATCAGACACTATATATCGAGTGAGAATCCTCAGGTCCTTCAATTGGCTGATATTTTGGGCAACAGTAGGGAAGGCAAGACTTCTGAGGGTGATTTTCTTGAGACTCTCCCTCCATGGGCTGCGTGCAAACGTTCTGTCGGGTCATGACCACCTGAAGAACCTCGAACTGGTCCATTATTTGCACTCACAATACCTGGACTTCTTTTTGTATGTCTTGGTGCATCGTCTCTGCATTGAACTCCATGGGTGCTATTTCTCTTTGCAACGATTCTCCATCATAGTTGGCTCCACTTATCATCTGGGGGCATGTGAATGCTTAACACACCACCTTTTAGAATGTTGGATCTGAAATTTTCTTTTGGAAATGCATGTCTCGAGAGTTTGAGCTAGGAGAAGAAGTAATGAGAGAAGAAAAGTATTAGAAATTCTTAATAGAGGGGCTGGGGAAAAGTCCTCAGACAGGGAACATTTTTATTCGCTGTCAAGCCTCCTATTTGTAGGAGGCCTTTTTGTACAGTTAGAGAAGAGTGATAGCAATTACAAAAATAACCCTCAATTACCAAAAGAGAGAATGATTTTAGAAACCATTCTTAATGTGATCAGTGTGCTGATTTAATATTAAATTTATATTACAATTTGAATTTGCATATTAGGTTAATCAGCTGGTTGACATGTTCTAGTTTAATCGACTGATGTAACGACCCTTATGGAATTCGTTTATGTCGAGACATGAGCGATCGGTCCGCCAATTGCATTCGGCCGACCTTTAGGGAGCTTCAGTGATTGGGACCTTAGATGGGTCTGCTGCCCAGATTTGTTGAGGGCGAACTTAATCAATCTGTTGATCTTTCAGATGATCGGTTCAAATCATGTCTCTTGAACTTAATGTCTCGATCGTTGTATCATCATATTTAGTCGTTTGATTTCCTTGAGATTTGTCCCAACAATATTATTGTATATATTAATGTTTGTTCTTAGCCAAACTACAAAAAACAATTAAATTTGGATTTGCTCATATTAAATTTCGCTTCAGTCAGTTCAATTTTATCAAAATATAAATTGGTTCGGCTTTTTGTACTCTAGATTTTGGCTGCAATCGGTTTGACTAATTTTAAAATAGATCCACCTGAGCCAACTAGATGCTCACTCCTAATCCTACTTAAAATTAGGGTTGTAAAAGAGCCGAGCTTGAGCGGGCTCAGGCTTGGCTCGTGTTCGGCTCGTTCGAAATAGCTCGTGTTCGAAATCGGCTCGTGTTCGAAATCAGCTCGTGAACAGTGTGTTCGTGTTCGGCTCGATTTAAATATTCGTGTTTGTGTTCGGCTCGAAATTGACTCGATAAAATTAAATTGAAAAAAATAGATGTTAAGTGTGGGATTCGAACCTGGACCAAATAGATACAAAATAAGAGATTAACCACATTACCACGTGAGATGTTATGATTTAAACTTAAATATAAATATATATAATATATTATTATATAAATAATATATGTAATATATTATTATATAAATAATTATATAACTTTTTTTTTTATTTCGAGCTAAAACGAGCCGAACACGAGCGAACAAAGAGTTGTTCGTGTTCGGCTCATTTATAATTCAAGTTTTAAAAACTTGTTCGTGTTCAGCTCGTTTATTTAACAAACGAGTCGAACACGAGTTGTTCGCGAACAACGAGCTTTTTT